>JANAVB010002218.1:0-45000 GCA_029216955.1 Iris pallida | reverse complement strand
TTTTCATACACTATAGGTGAGTTCTTTATTAAAGAGATATGGCATGAAGCCTTGCGCTTCCTTGCGGTGCTATGCCGCTATGACATGGCCTGAAGCCGAGGCATTACCCCTACCTGGGAACCTAATCGTAGTGTCATACTACTGTAGCATGAGGTCTTAGCCTCTTTGTAGTGCCAATCTACTCAGCATGAAGCCTAAGGCTTCCTTGCGGTGTTACAGCATTAGGCTACCTGCCTATTTGCGGTGCTACGCCGCTATGACTTGGCTTGCAAAGCCGAGGCATTACCCCAGACATAGGAACCTCATGGTGGAGTCATCCCACTGCAGTATGGAGTTTTACTCCTTGTAGTGCTGCTTTACCGTACTTCCTGTAAAGTACACCATGCATTCACTCTGCCTGAGAACTCATTAAGGCGTTTAAGCCAACCTTCCACAGGATCCCATTTTTTGCAGAAAATACATAGTAGACAACAGTGGTTATGGATCCGTATTCCTTCCATGTTCCAGAGAACAAGCACCCACTGTTACCTGATAGTTTTCCAGTCAGTGATCCTCCTTTGAACCAAAAGTTAGATGCCTAGTAGATTTTTCTTTGAACTAATAGTATAAAACTTTATGGTAGGATTACAAAGACACACTATCAGAATGCCTTCAAGCCCATTTTACAAGCTGTGTCATCGACCAACTGGCGCTTGAGGCCCTTTGTGAACGGATCTGCCAGGTTCTTCTGACTCCGAACATCAATCACTGTAATTGTACCTCTTTTGATAAGATCGTGTACTGCCCTGTGCTTCAATCACACAGTCCTCTTCTTTCCGTTGAAGAGGTGATTTGATGCCACCGTCGCAGTCGCCTGGTTGTCACAGTATATCGGTATCGCCGGTATCTGAGCCCCAACCACTAGAAGATCATACATGAGCTTCCGAAGCCATTCTGCTTCATCTGCTGCATTTTCAAGTGCATAGAATTCAGATTCCATGGAGGAACGAGAGAGTATATTCTGCTTCTTCGACTTCCACGATATTGCAGCTCCATCCAAGTAAAAGACATATCCACCTGTGGATCTCTCGTTTTCTACCTCTGAACACCAGCTAGCATCACTGAAGCCTTCCACTACTGTCGGATATCCGTTGTAGTGCAGTGCATATGTCTGAGTCTTCTTGAGATATCTCATCACCCGCTTCACAGCTTTCCAGTGCTCAATTCCTGGGTTGCTTGTGAACCGACTCAGCATTCCCACCGCGAAAGCTATGTCAGGCATTGTGGCAGTGGTTGCGTACATCAAACTTTCGATAATACTAGAATACTCCAGCTGCCTGACACTTTCCCTCGAGTTTGGCTTCAGGTTCTGATTACACCTGTATGGCGTATCGATCCCTGGAAGATCCTTATACCCATAGTGTGTGAGCATCTTCTCAATATAGTGAGATTGTGACAGCACTACTCCAGTGTCTGTCCGAATGATCTTTATGCCCAAGATGACATCTGCATCCCCCAAGTTCTTCATACTGAACTTGGTTGAGAGGAACTTCTTTGTCTCTGTGACACAGCCTATATCCGTTCCTAGGATTAGCATATCGTCCATGTACAGACAAACGATGACTCCTCTTCCATCAGCGAACTTTGTGTAAAACATTTGTTTGTCTCGCTGACTCTGTAGCCGTTTGACCTAATAACTTTGTCAAACTTATCATGCCACATCTTGGGAGCTTGCATCAAACTATACAATAATTTTACCAACTTGCAGACTTTGTCTTCAAGACCTTTGACGACAAATCCATCTGGCTGTTGCATGTAAATCTCTTCGGTCAGCTCCCTATTCAGGAATGTTGTCTTTACATCCATCTGATGTATCACCAACTTATGTATAGCTGCTAGCGCGATTAACATTCTGATGGTGGTCATCCGAGCTACTGGAGCATACGTGTCAAAGTAGTCTATCCCCTGTTTTTGAGAAAATCTCTTGGCTACCAGCCTGGCCTTGAACTTGTCAATGGTTCCATCTGCCTTCATTTTCTTCTTGAAGATCCATTTACATCCGATGGGCTTTTCTCCTTCAGGTAGATCTACCAACACCCATATGTTATTGGAGGTGATAGAGTCAAACTCGTCATTCACTGCCTCCTTCCAGAAGATAGCATCTCTGGTCTTTATCGCCTCATCATAGGTAAGCGGATTTGCTTCCACATGATAGGTGACAAAGTCATCTCCGAAGTCTTTAGGTCTCCTCGCTCGCTTTGCTGACGGCTCTGCGAGTTCTGGTACAAGAGTTATTTCATCAACAACAGCTTCTTCTTGGACTACTGGCCTATATGAGATTTCAGTCTCATTTGTACCTACATTATTTTCCGGAAGTTCCGAAAGAACAATGTTTTTGTCTTTAGCAAACTTGTCTTCAAATTATTCAGCATCGCGAGATTCGATGATATAATTTGATTCAATATCAAAAAATCTCCGAGCATCACTCTTCTCGGCATGCCCCAAGAAGAACGCCTTCGTAGTCCTTGTCCCCAGCTTCTGAATCTTCAGATCTGGGAGCTTCACATATGCCAGACACCCCCACACTCGAATGACATTCAAGTTTGGTCTGACTTTGAACCAGAGTTCATGAGGAGTTATGTCCGAAGTTGCATGTGGCACTCTATTCAGAATGAAAGTGGCCGTTAATGCAGCTTCTCCCCAGTAGCATTTTAAAAGACCTGCAGTAAGCAGCATTGAATTCATAATTTCTGTTAATGTTCGATTCTTTCTCTCTGCTACTCTGTTGGATTGAGGATAATATGGAGCAGTAGTCTCGCATATGATTCCATGTTCTTTGCAGAACGATACGAATTCATGAGACCTGTACTTCCCACCTCGATCACTTCTCAACCTCTTTAGTTGTTGTCCAGTCTGCCATTCAGCTTCGGCCCTGAACTCTCTGAACTTCTCGAAAGCTTCGTCTTTAGTCTTGATCAAGTAGACGAACGCGTATTTTGAGAAGTCGTCGATGAAGGTTATAAAATACTTCATCCCGGCTTTCGTAGAGTAATATTTGAAGTCACAAATATCGGAGTGTACAAACTCCAGAAGATCTGTGCTTCGATTGACCCGATGAAAGGGTTTCCTTGTGATCTTCGTGTGAGCACACACTTCACACTTCTCCACCTTACCACATATTTGGAGATAAGTCCTAGACTGGACATTTTGTTAATTCTTTTACAGTGAACATGTCCTAGTCTATTATGCCATAACTCAAGAGAATAATCAGAAAATATAACTGCATTTATGTCATTAAACTGGTTGACAAGCTAAATTTTAAACATTCCTTCGATTTGATAAGCCTTTCCGAAGTATATTCCCTTCTTGGACATCACTATCTGACAAGCATTGATGTCCATCCTCAAGCCTGCGTTGCAGAGCAGGCTCTCAGAGATCAGGTTCTTGGCAATCACCGGAACATGCTTCACACCTTGAAGCGTCAGAGTGTTCCTAGAAGTGAGTTTCAGCTCCACAGTCCCGATCCCCAGAACTTCAGCTTGGGCCTGGTTCGCCCTGACAACCTTTTCAGATATTGGCTGGTACGTGACGAACCATTCCTTGCCCGAACAGACATGGCAAGTCGCACCAGTGTCTATCCATCAGTCAGAGTCAACCCCCACAGTTGTGACCTGTGCGAGCATAGCAACAATATTAGAAACCAATGAAACCTTACTAGGCTCACCTTTCTCTGATTGTTTAGGCTTGGATCTGCATTCACTCTTGTAGTGGCCTTTCTTGCCACAATTGAAACAAGTCACATGGGACTTGGACTTTTGTTACTTGAATGAAGGACCCTTCACTTTTAGATTAGTAAAATCCTTCTTCTTGTGATGAGAAGCCGCCTACTTCCCCTTGGGATCTCTCGTCTGCACTAGATTGGCCTTAACCAACTGTTTGGACAGAGTGTCCATCTTCTGTTGGGAACGCATCTCATCCTCAACATGGATCTCTTGAAGTAGATCTCCCAAGCTAATGTCTAGATTTTTTCTGAGCATCCTTGCATAGAAGGTACTCCATCCAGCAGGAAGTTTTGAGACGATCCCTCCAACGACAAACTTGTCGGAAAGGGGCATCTCTTCGTCTTCCAGTTTCTAACGCAGCTTCAGAAATTCCTTCACCTGTGGCAACATGGACTTATCGTCCTCAAAGAATAATTTGTGATATTTTTCAACCACAAACATCTTGCTCATGTTCCTGTCTTTTTTATACAGTTTTTCCACAGACTCACATATATCTCTGGCAAATTCCTTCTTCGAGTAGGATTCTGCCAGGGAATTCTCCATAGCATTCAGGATGAGAAGCCTGCAGATGCTATTTTTTTCTTCTCTATTTGGCCTGGAGTTTGGTAGCCGCATTAATTGTGGCAGCAGACCCAGTGTCTGGAACAGAGGGTTCTTCCTCCAATAGTACATGATCAACGTCTTTGAGTTGAAGAGTTAGATAAACCTTCCTCTTTCAGACTTGATAATGCTCTCCATTGAACTTTTCCAACTTGAAGTAGTCTGATTGGACGAGCGAAGCATTAATGTTTTCCATCTATAAGGATCTTGCTTTGAGATTGTTATTCCCGGGGCTTGATCAAAGATGGAAAACTGATGCAATCGAGATCTGAGATGTCACATAAAAACTTTGCGGTGATCAAACTCAAAATCTACGATGATACAAAAACCAAATAGCCAGATTACAATATGAAGGAGGGAAATAGAGAAGAGAAGGTCTCTCGTTCTTCCTTGCAAACGTGTTGCGATTGGGACAGAACGAGTTACAAAATCTAGAGAAAGAAGAGATGAAGAAAAGTTGCTGGGGTGTCAAAACACCGTTGCTCAAAGCAAGATTTGCCCCACACGAATTGCTTCCAGGAACCAGCAAGTTGAAGAACTTGTGGAACGCTCGAAGTCACCTCTGTTCTGACTCCCCGGATGGACTTACAATGGCGGCAACAGCTCCCTCTCTCTCTCTCTCTCTCTCTCTTTTCTGACTTATAAAATTCGTAGTTCTCCGCAAAGGAGGCCAGAAGAGAGTATATATAGAGAGAGGGTGAAAACCCTAGCCGCCTCTTCAGTTGTGGAAAGACTGAATCAAATCCCACAAAGATAGCAGCGAATTAATTCAAGTCCCACAAAGATAGCAGCAAATTAATTCAAATCCCACAAAGATAGCAATAAAATTAATTCAAATCCCACAAAAGGTGGATCTGAATTAATTGCAGTGGATCTGAATTAATTGCATTGAATCAGTCTTTCCATAACTGACTTGTAGCCTACATAGTCAGCGGAGCGCTCCATGCGGCAGCAGCAGTAGCAGCCTGACCGCATGGACCGTATGAGCCCATGAGCCCGAGCCCGAGCCCGAGTCCGAGTCCGAGTCGCTAAGCCCCTTTGGGGCTTAACTTCAAATGGAATTAATCCAAGAGAATGACAAAAGCATTAATGCTTAATCCTTGGAGCCTTATTCTTACCTCCTAGTAAAATCACCCACATGGTTCCCCCTTTAGGATCAGCACCCCATGTGTATCTCTCAACAACACAACCAAGTATATATGTTGAGATAACTCATGGTGCATTTTCGATGTGGGACTAAACTTTTACAAGGCATGTTGAGAGCAAGCTCTCTCCATGTAAAGAAAGCACCAACAAGTTATTACCCAGCCATAAAAATATCCAATTTCTTATGCTGATGCATAGAGCATTCTGCTTCAGTGAACACATTAAATATAACTTCACCAAGATTATAGTATCACCCATAGAGTATTTAGACTGGTCACCGAGTAATGTCTGTATAGTATCACCCATAGAGTATTTAGACTGGCCACCGAGTAATGTCTGGCATATTCTCCTTATTCAAGGAAGGATTTATGTAGAATTTGGCAGGCCATAGGCTCAAGCTCATTAGAGCTTGCCAAGGTTACCCTAGAAAACTTGCATTACATAATAAATAAACCAAGATTATCACATTTACATATTTGAAATGTTATATAGACATGTAAGCTAAATTATAAGCGTGTGATTTAGTCCATTTGGCACTTTTAACTAATAAGTTTCCCAAGAATAAAGTTAAATAGAAACAATTTCATATGGGACATAAAATAGAGGTTGAGCTTATAATTTAGGCTATAAATAAATCATAATGACATGTTAATAATATGTCGAGAATATATATATATATATATATATATATATATATATATATATATTGTTGGAATTAATTAATTCTCTTTGTTGTTCTTAATTGATGAAAAGGAAAGAAAAAGGACTTTAGTCCCACATCGGAAAAAAGAAAGGTTTTAGGAGTGCTTAAATAGGAATGTGCACTCATGTGGAGTGTGCAACAACCAAAGGGTTGCTAGTGGGTGACCAATGGTTGTTGTAGACGCACTTGTCCACTTAGGCAACGTGGCATCGGGCGAGCGGCGTAGGCTCGGCCCTCGGGCCTCGGGCTCCTCGCGACGATTCTCGCCCCGAGAATTCCTATTTTTTGCAGCAGCCCACTCAACGAAAGGGTGAATGAATCTGCGAAAAGGTGAATGAATGTTGTTTCGGAAGGGTCGCGACTTCACGAAACAACACTAATTTATCTATAAATACAACAGATTTCTGAGTCCAAAGACACAGAATTTGAGCATTCATTCCTCTTTCTTTTCTATTCCAAAGTTTCCAGAAAGGTGTTCTTCCCTACGCCGGTGTCTCACAGCGTCTAGTGAACCTCCGGCAGAAAGGATGTCTTATCCTGGGTGTTCTGGTGTGCTGACTCCAAGACGTTAGAGGAGTGCCCGAAACACTTTAAGAAAAGTGCTGCTAAATGCACGATTCAAGCCTCGACGACGTATTCAATTTTACAGAACTGGTCAGTGAAGTTCAATCAATTTCTAATATATATATATATATATATATATATATATATATATATAGCACAGTGAGTTTTTGGTCCGACCCATGTGCTTTGGTTCAACAATGATGAAAGGACTAAATTGCCCCTCTCTCTATAAAAGAGGAGGAGGTCCCATGTTGGGTGCGCAGCACCCGGTTGTTCCAACGGCACCCCCACCTCCAGCTCCTCTTGCACCGCCCCTCCCTCCGTCGTCTCTGCTCCATTCTCGCCCACGCCGTCGTCGCCGGCCTCTTGCGTAACCCCTTCGTCGCAAGCAACCTCCTCCACCGCACCACCGACGCCGACCCTTCCTTTGTCGCCTCCCTTTTCTCCGCCATGACCAACCCTAACCCCTTCTCCTTCAACACCCGCCATCGCCATCTCCGCCGACCCACTATCTATCTACTCTCAAATGCTCTGCCGTCGCGTCTCTTCCGACTCTCACACCTTCTCTTCCTTACTAAACACTACCGCCACCGCCACCGCCACCAGGTCGCTCCACGCACACGCCCTCCTAGGATTCTGGTCTGACCCCTTCATGCAAATCGTCCTGCTCACCGCCTACTACCGACGCGGCTTCGTCGATCATGCCCTGCGGGTGTTCGACGGAATGTCGCACTGGGACGTCGTCTCCTGGACCGCCGCCGTCTCGGGCCTCGTGACGGCCCTACACGTCTTCGCCTCCATGATGTCCCACGCCACCCCGAATGCCGCCACCGTGGTCTTTGCCGTGTCCGCCTTCGCCGAGCTCGGGTCCCTGGCGCTGGCCCGGTGCCTGCACGCCTAATCGAGAAGGCCGAGTTCGGAGGCCGCGTCTCCGTCCGGAACTTTCTGGCGCTGGCCCGGTGCCTGCACGCCTACGTCGAGAAGGCCGGGTTCGTGTCTGTGCCATTATGGCACGGGTTATCCACTAGTATATATATATATCAGGTGCTTGGGTATAGCAGTTGTCTGCTAGTAAAAATTAGGCTCGGATGTATCAGGTGCTGGGGAAAAAGGAAGAGTAACAGCAGTGTATCAATTAAAGGCTCGGCTTGGTATCAGTGAGAATGGGTTTGCTAGTGGAAAATCGGGTAGCAGTTTGGAGAAAAAGATCGAGTAACAGCAGGTAAGGGTGTATTAGAGTTTAAGGCAAGGGGTTAGAGTATTTAGGTAACAGATTGGTATTGTGGTAAATTGGATTGTGGATAACAAGGTACCAATTTAGAAGTAGTATATATATATATATATATATATATATATATATATATATATATATATATATATATATATATATTCTACTATATAGTAGGAAAACTTGGATGGTGAAACTTTTGAATTCCAAAAATACCCTTGCATGTCTATACTAATTAAAATTGTTCATTAATTTTAATAAAGACAAGTTAATAATTAGGAAGACTACCCTTTGGTCTTCCTAAAGAGTCTTCATAAGTTAATTAAAAGAATGTTAAATTACGTGCAAAGCACGTGCACATATGCTAGTGTATATTTTTTTTTTTTACATATGCTAGTGTATATATATATATATATATATATATATATATATATATATATATATATATATATATATGAAGTGTGGAGTTTTGGTTATATATATATATATATATATATATATTTTTTTATATATATATATATATATATATATATATATATATATATATATATATATATATATATTATAATTATTTTCTTTGGAACCAGGTAAATTGTTTCATGAATCGCTCCCACCGGGATTCGAATACATACATATATATATATATATATATATATATATATATATATATATATATATATATATATATATATATATATATATAAATTATTATAATTATTTTCTTTGGAACCAGGTAAATTGTTTCATGAATCGCTCCCACTGGGATTCGAACTCCTGACCACTCAGGCCGCATGCAGTCTTAACCACTAGGCTAGAGGTCATTTGCATATATATATATATATATATATATATATATATATATATATATATATATATATATATATATATATATATATATATATATATATATATATATGCAAGATAAGGGATGTGAGGTACCACCTCATGGTGAGGTGGTTATGTGTCATCCCCCCATGCTATTATCATGTATTTGCATACTTTTCGGTGCATGATGATAGCATGGGGGGATGACACATAGCCACCACTCATAAGGTGGCACCTCACCTCCCTTATTCTCTCTCTCTCTCTCTCTATATATATATATATATATATATATATATATATATATATATATATATATATATATATATATATATATGGGTACATAAACAGGCAGGTATATCCCATATTAAACATTAGGGACATATCACATATAAGCCTAGGTGTTTAAGATAGGGTAATGCTTGATAGTAGGTAACTGGTGTGTACACACACATACACAACTTCGCCAAGGACCTCTAGCTCAAGTAGTTAGAGTGAGGCATATCCCCCTAGAAGGTTGCAGGTTCGAGCAACGGGGGAAGCATATTTAATTTTTAGTGGAAAATAAATGTGAGTGTGGCCTTTGGGATTGGGATGCAGATGCGGAAGCGGTGAGATAGAAGTGCGGGCCTTCGGGCTAGGAGTGTGGCCTTCGGGTTGAGTTTGTAGGCCTTCAGGCCAGGTGTCTGTAACACAATTACCTGTTCGAGTCCCCTTGGAGGCATGCCAACAAGCACCAGTAAGAAGTGGACACCCTCAAAATATATATGGCTAATATAGCTAATTCCTTCAAGATATAGCCCTAAAAACGTAGGTAAAACCAAGAGATGACTAGTTTGACCATAGAACAAGGTATTTACCTAGTTTAACTTCCAGGAACTAGTTTTGACCTAGAAGTCATATTTTAATTTAGATAGCAATGAATATCATTCCAAACACCAATTGACATTGATATTTTATATTTAGGTCATTGTGACTCCATTTTGGACATTGATCCTCACACATTGCTCAGAACCACATGCAAGTACACACTCTAACAATTTTTGTTATGTTGATGACTTTTATGACATCAATATTGTAGTGTTATACATGATTCTTAACACGATGTACACACAAGCTAGTATCATAGATACATTTCATTAGGAGTCGTAACTGGTTCCATTGTACTAGACAGGGGATGGAGAAGTATTGGGTTATTATGTGATCATATCTCAAATACTTGTGCATAGCTCACCCCACACCACACGTAGAGAGCAGCCTGATCGTATTATCTACTTGTGCATAGCTTCTATATATAACTAGTCTGATCACTTACCTGTACTTGTGCATAGCCAATCATATATGGTAAGTCTGATCTTGTCCCAAGTTGATCACATAATAACTAATATTTCAAGGCACTAGTAATTGTTTATTTCTCTATTCCAATTTATACATGTTGATACAATCATCTACTTGTTTACTTACAGTTAATTATTTACTGTGATTCGATTACTTGTTTACCTGTTTCCTTATTGTTCCGACATACTCTCTATCTTGTATTTTTATTACTTACTATTTTTATAGTTTTTGTCAACATTAATGGAACTGTTGTTAGTTTATGTACTTTGCTTCAATCCTAACTGGATAAAAAATTTTAGAGGATCTTGAGGACTTTTGTCCCATATATTATGGAATGGGAGTATTTGATGGCTATATGCAGGAGCCTCAGGAGGAGCCAGTTCTTGTAGAGGAGACATCTCTAGCAGTGACTTAATTAGCTTTAGCATTTATTTATACCGGACTTGTTCCAACCTTTGAGCCATTGTATTGTTCTGTTTGAGACTTATGTTGATGTTGAGATAGCTAGACTCTTAGACTTTGATTTAGATTTGAGATGTATATTTTAAACTCTCTCGAATTCTATTCTTGTCATTATTATGCCATTCATTTTCCTTATAGTCTATTGTGATTGAGTAGTGATATTATCATTGTATTGTCCTCCTTTTGGAGTTGAGATATTATTGACAAGTTATAGATGAGATGTTGATAGATAACATTGTTGACCTAGACAGCGTTCTACGTCATTGATACGGCGTAGGCTGGCGTTGCCATGCTCTCGTACCCTTATTCCGGGTGCAGGTCATGACAGCCAGTACAAGTGCTCCTTTGTAAGCTTTCAGCATCCTTTAACAAAGTTTCTTGTGTATCCTTTTTCATCAAGCTTGCCGGTCGAGAGAAGAATGTGGCAAAGATCGGGCAAAAATCTAACATCTTGTAGAACTATCTTTGTTCCAAGGTTAGTGGTAACACAAATATTTCCACTGCCACGAATTTGAGAAGAGTTTTTGTTACCCACTTTTACTGTTCCAAGGTTACCATTACGAAGCAAAGTAAAGTAGTCCTTTAGGGGAGTAGCATGGTAGGAGGCACCGGAATCAATCACCCATTTCGAGTCTTGGCAAGTGAGGTTTGCACATTCTTCTTCACGTGCCGAGAAAAGCATAATTTCATTGTTACTGACAACGACTGCACTTTCATTATTTTCTTGCTTTTCATTGGTCTTTCCTTTCTTTTGTTCTCGCTTGAACTTGCGACATTCCCGTTTTATGTGTCCACTCTTACCACAATGATAGCCACTGATGTCCTTCCTAGATTTTGATTTTTCTCTTGAATTATTTCGATTATGAGAGTATGGCTTTTGCTCAGCCCCTATTCTCGGTAACAAGGGAATGAGAATGGGAGGATTCGGATGACTTTCTTCGAATTTTTTCATTCAAAAGGTTGTTTGTAACTTGGTTCATGGATACAATTCTGTCAGGTACAGAGTTCCTAAGAGACACCACCAGAGTCTCCCTACTATCCGACAACGAGCTAAGAAAAAGAAGGGCTTGAAGCTCATTGTCCAACACCATCTTCATAGATGCAAGCTGATTCATAATACTTTGAACTTCATTTAGATGTTCAGATATGGAGTCACCTTCCCTAAACTTGAGATTAACAAACTTTCGAATCAAAAAAGCTTTGTTGTCGACGGTTTTCCTCTCGTAAATATCTTAAAGTTTCTTCCACAAGTTGTTCGTTGAAGTCTCATTTGACACATGGTGGAATACGGTGTCATCCATCCATTATCCAATGGTTCCAATAGTCTTTCGGTCAAGCTTCTTCCATTCTTCCATTCTTCCTCCGTCATGGACTTGTTCTTGGAGGATTCACCTTCAACCGGTGCGTAGAGGTCCTTGCAATAAAGAAGGTACATTATTTTTGTCTTCTATATCATCCAATTGCGACCATTCAAGCTGATCATTCGAATGCTGCTGTCACGATCCGTACCCGCAAGTTCATGCACAGATACGTGGAAATACGTTTAGCTTACACTGCAGAGTCGGCGGTAGTACGCTGTCTAATCCTCAAGTATATCCCAATCCAATAACATAATGTAAATCATAATAGCAAGATTCTAACTCAATCACAAGTGCTAACAAAGATATGAAATAGAAATACAAGCCCACATAATCCAAACCAGAAAATCAGATCATGACTCCTCAAAATAAAGTACATCATAATAATATTCTGGCAACGGGAATCTAATCAGCAGAAAGTAAATGTTAATCTAAAACTAAGCATCAAAAAGTGGTAAGTCTGCTACAACATCTTCTGCGTCCTCAGGTATACCGTGATCAGTCTCAGGTGTGCCATAGAATGTGGGGCACCATTCCTCTAAGTCATTGCCTAATAATATGGTTATCCAGTCAGGATTGGAACAAGTACAATACAGAAACCACTACTCATAACATGATAAAAACTATATAACATAAAATAGAAGATATGATACAAAAATAAAACTGTAATCATGGTAAAGATAGATAAAATAGACAAAAAAATTATGACATTTTACATAAGCAATATGAATGCAAAAGTCATAGCTATACTAGGTGTGGTTGAAGTACCATGTTTTATATGTGATCAGACTAAGGATCTACTTGGTATGGCTCAATCATATATGTTGTGTATGATTAGCTATTCGACAAAGAACATGAAATACTGGTTTTTGATCACATATATACTATGGTACTTCGCGTCTAATTAGCAATCATGGATTCAAATCATGGCAAGAAACATAAATAAAGTAATCATGGAAACAAGATAAACAAGAACATAGTAATCATGACTAGAATCCATAAATACTAATCTCGTGTGATAATCGTGACAATAATTGTGGCATGCACATCTAAATCGTGAAATATAATAACTATCAGAAAATGAGAGTATTCACTGTAAGTACTTGCCTTGGGTATTTGAAGTCGACGTGAGCGGCACGAACGTGTCGATACAAAAAGTATCAGGGTCTAAAGTCCATAATAAATTCAAAGATCGCATCACCCAAATCATAGTCGTAAATATCACGACGCCCAAAAAAAGTCCAAGATCGGTCCATCATCCAATATAGTCCATAATCGATCCATAGAAGAGTACACATAATCCGATGATTGATTTAGAAGATTGAGCAAAGTCACAAAATAGGAAACACACGATTAATTCAAGGTTGACATGATAATCAAGGAGAGATTGCATGATTTACAAATACATATATTTATTTTTTAAATTAAACCTTATTAATCAAATATTTGAAATAAATGTTTTGAAAATATAATAAATAATCAATTAGTTTTATAGGTAAACATTTAATTTTGGGTAAATATAACTTATAAGTAGAAATTATGTTTTAAATAGATAAAATATTATTAATAATATTTTAGATGTCCAAATCTCATTTTGAACCCAAATAGGTCCAAAGTCCTTTTGTAAATAATTTTTAAAGAAATATTTATTTTATAAATATTCTATTTATGAAATAGTATAAAATACCTGTACTTATACACTCATATTTATTTATTCAAAACTAAAAATAAGTATACATATACTATGTGGGCTAAAGGCCCATCCCAAACTATATTACGTATACATATATAAATATATAAACATATAAATATTTATACTAAAATTAGATTTACTGGGCTCTTAGCCTAGCCTGGCCCACTGGGCTGTAACCCTACCTTTCCACTTTTATGGAATTTTAAAGTTTTCTCTAAATTAAGTTGATTTACTAAAATAAATTCTTATTTGATAATTTTATTATTAAGATTAACTATTTTGGGGAGAAGAATTTGAATTAGTTGGCATGGGTGCTAATTTCCTAGTTGGTTATAACTACCTAGTGTGGTCCCTATATTCTAACAAACTCCTCTAACCACTTAACAAATTTCTAACTGAATGTATTGTATTTTTGCAATTATCATTGGAGTAGAGGGGCTCAAATGCAAAATTGCCATAAATCTCCTTTCTCTGTATATAAAGCAGAGAGGAGAGAGAATCCCCTGTGCATTCTCATTTTTCCAATTTCCTCTCCTGAGCTTGGAAGCTCCTCCCCAAACTTCCTCATCCCCGAATCCGACCCTAACCCTAATTTTCCGGTGGACCGCCACGGCGACGACGACAACGATGAAGGCCTCCCTCTCCGCCGACTAGTGACGATCTCCAGCAACGGCGACAATCGACCGGGGTTCGATCATTCTCCGGCGGCATCACGACCTCCACGGCGGCGGCGCTAGTTTTCCCTCACTGGCGACTAAGGCGGGGGCATCTTCACCTCGACGGAGCCATCTCCGCAGCGGAGGTTCGCGACACCACGTGACCTGACCGGCGACGAGCTTTCTCTACCACAACGACAACTGCGGGGATCTTCGACGACTTCATCCCTTCCAGAGCCACCGCAACTCTGACATTCGTAGTCGACAGCGAAGGTGAGTTTTCTAGTGTTCGAATGTATTTCTCCTTGGATTTTGCTGGATTTGCGTCTGAGATGCGTTGCAACTCCAGATCGTGATCTTGTCCGAGCATTTCCTTCTGTGATCGAGTCGTTGTTCCGGCGAGTAGTGATCACTCTTCTGATCTCTTTTGACGTACCAGTCGCCACCAATTGACGCGGTAAGTGGAGATCCGTAAAATTCTTGGGAAGTGATTTGGATTGATTGATCCGTAATGATCAATTCGTAGCTTCGAGATTGGTTTGGGACCGATTTGAAACAGACGACCGATCGTGAATTTTGATTAAGGTATTCTTGATCTTGAGACACTCTTCATAAATTTTGAATTAGGTTCTGTAATCTAAACTCTTTTATGTTCCGCCCGGGAATTGTTTTATGATTTGTTTCAGAGAGAATGTCTAGATCGGTGGATTGAATCTGGATCGAATCTATTCTCAGAGTTCTTGTCCGACTCTTTGGAACGCCTCCATGATCAACCTTCTTCAGGTATCATGTACTCCCTCTGTTGTTTTGCATGACTACTGCTGTGTTTGATGTGTATTTGAGTTAGTGTCGGGGCACAATTTTTCGATGGAAAACTGAGAATATGAAATAATTGTAAGAACAATGTTCCAATGCAACACTTCTAGGAAGGTTGCGCAAGTATAACGAAGATCTCGTTACATCAGATATTACGAGAATCTAAAAAGATTTCGTAATCCACAACAACGAAGAAGATGACAGACGATAGATGAAAAAACTCCTGCTGGGGTGAATGATCACCAATGCTCAAAGCTATATTCGCCCCACACGAATAGCTTTCAGGAACCAGCAAGTTCGTTGGAGAACTTTGGAACACTTCTGCTCTTCTAACTCCTCGGATCGTACAAGAACTCCCGTGCAAAAGCAACGCTGGTGCAAAGCTTCTCTTCTCTCTCACAGCCTCTGTTTACTTGTCTTAAGAAACACTTGTAAACTTTCGTCACTCTCTGAATATGTTCTGTGTGTATCTCCTGTGAGAGAGAAGAGACCTTTTATAGGCCCGAGTAGCAACTGTCCGGTTAGCACAACATTCAGGACGTGGTAATAACCACTCCGAACGTGCAGTAACCGCTCAGATCATGCACATGCACGATCTGAAGCAAGTTGCGCCACTCGTGCACCCCGCGCGCCTTGCACACTGCGCGCAGTACGCGCATTGAGCCACTTGCGCCACTTGCACGCAACTGGGCACGCCACTAGGCGCGCACCTGGTCGCGCAACCTGGGCCGTGCAACCTGGTCGCGCAACCTGGGCCGTGCAACCTGGCAGCGCAACCTGGCCCCGCAACCTGGCAGCGCGCCTGGCCGCGCAAGTGGCTTGCACAACGAGTGCAATTTAAGCGCACTATGCACCTAGCGACGATGTTGACCTGCTAAGTGCAAAGTGCGCCAATAAAATGCCACTTACGCCTCATGAGCCCATGAACCCGAGTCCGAGTCCGAGTCGCTAAGCCCGAACGGGGCTTAGCTCCCATGTAAATAAATTTTCCAAGAGCAAAAAGCATGAATGCTTTCAATTGTCGATTTATTCTTTTTCTCATTAGAAAAATAACCCCACGTGGCACACCCATCTGCACCTCCACACCATATGTGCATATCTAAACTAGCATAGCTAATATATAGAGATACAACTCCTTTGGCCTAGTCGATGTGGGACTAAAGTTTCTAAACAAAGGCCAAAATCCCAACAATCCCCCACATATCTCTATATATGGGTATAAGTGTTTCCCACAGTAACTGTCCATCATGCATTAGGAGAGATGTCGCTGATGAATTGAATCTTCCCGCATGGGTCAAATAACAGACTATAATACAAGAATGGACTAAGCCTTGAATTATGTACCATAGCTGAAATTCTTTCCACTCATAATGTAGTTACATGTACTTCTGGCTACATATTAAAGGTCCTGTGCCAGCCTAGTTTCAGTGTATAATTTTAGACGTCTACAAGTTTACCCTCAAGAGACAGCCTGACTGTTGCATGTATCTCTTCGATCAGCTCGCCATTTAGGAAAGTCGTTTTCACATCCATCTTATGTATCACCATCTTATGTATTGCTGCGAGAGCAATCAACATTTTGATGGTGGTCATCCTGACAACTGGAGCATACGTGTCAAAGTAGTCAATCTCTTACTTCTGAGAAAATCCCTTGGCTACCAACCTAGCCTTGAACTTGTCAATAGTTCCGTCTGCTTTCATCTTCTTATTGAAGATCCATTTGCATCCGATGGGTTTCGCCCCTTCAGGAAGATCAACCAACACCCAAGTGTTATTCGAGGTGATAGAATCAATTTTATTGTCAATCGTCCCCTTCCAGAAAACTGCGTCTCTGGTCTTCATCGCCTCATCATAGGTAAGCAGGTCTACTTCCACATGATAGGTGACAGTCACTTCCGAAGTCCTTCGGCCTCCTCACACGCTTAGCTAACGGCTCAACTTGTTCTGGTTCAATCGTTGTTTCAACATCTTCTTGGACCACATCTTCATTGAAGACTTCAGTTTCATGCGCACCCTCATTGTTCTCCGGTACATCCGCAAGAACAATATTCTTGTGCCTTGCAAATTTGTCTTCAAAATATTTTGCGTTGCGAGATTCAATGATATGATTTGACTCAATATCAAGAAATCTCTGAGCATCACTCTTCTCGGCATACCCTAAGAAGATCGTCTTAGTAGTCCTTGTCCCAAGCTTCTGAATCTTCATATCTGGAAGCTTGATATATGCCAGACACCCCCACACTCGAATGACATTCAAGTTAGGTCTGACCTTGAACCAGAGTTCATGAGAAGTAACGTCTGAAGTTGCATGAGGCACTCTATTTAGAATAAAAGTAGCCGTCAATGCAGCTTCTCTCCAGTAGCACTTAGGAAGACCCGCAGTCAACAGCATTGAGTTAATCATTTCTGTTAATGTTCTGTTCTTCCTCTCTGCTATTCCGTTTGATTGAGGAGAGTACGGAGTCGTAGTCTCATTGACAATTCCATGTTCTTTACAGAACGATGCAAATTCATGAGACCTGTACTCCCCACCTCGATCACTTCTTATTCTTTGAGTTGTTGTCCAGTTTGCCGCTCAGCTTCGGCTCTGAAGTCCTTGAACTTACTCGAATGCTTCGTCTTTAGCCTTCAGCAAGTAGACGAACGCATACTTAGAGAAGTTATCGATGAAGGTTATGAAATACTTCATCCCGCCCTTTGTAGAGAACTGTTTGAAGTCACAGATATCAGAGTGTACCAACTCCAGAAGATATGGACTTCGATTAACCCGAGGAAAGGATTTTCTTGTGATCTTTGTTTGAGCACAAACTTCAAATTTCTCTACCTTACCCCCATACTTGGAGATAAGTTCTAGACTATATATTCTATTTATTCGTTTACAATGAACATGTCCTAACCTATTATGCCACAACTTAAGAGTATAAGCAGAAGGAGTGATTTCATTAATTATATTAATTACATTGGACTGATTAACAAGCTGAATTTTGAACATTCCTTCGGTATAAAAACTTTTTCGGAATATGTTCCCTTGATAGACATCACCATCTGGCCAGCATTGATGTCCATCCTGAGGCCTACATTGCAGAGTAGGCCTCCTGAGATCAGGTTCTTGGCAATAGCAGGTACATGTTTTACGCCTTGAAGCGTCAGAGACTTGCCAGAAGTCAGCTTCAATACCACCGTCCCAATCCCGAGCACTTCAGCTTGTGCCTGGTTCGCCACCATAATAACTTCGGAAGTAGGTATGTAGGTGGTGAACCACTCCTTGCTGGAGCAGACATGACAGGTGGCTCCAGTGTCTACCCACCAGTCAGTATCAGTCCCTACAACATCAACCTGCGCAATCATAGCAACAACGTCAGTGATCATAGAAACCTTGCTAGGCTCATCTTGTTTTGATTGCTTGGTCTTTGCTTTGCATTCATTCTTAAAGTGACCCTTCTTGCCACACTTGAAACACGACATCTGAGACTTTGCCTTCTTTTGCTTGAAGGAAGTCTCCTTCACGTTCAAATTGTTAGGGCCCTTCTTCTTGCTATGGGAAGCTGTATGCTTTCCCCTTGGTTCCTTGGCATGAACCAGTTTGGCGTTAGCCAATTGCTTGGACAGTACGTCCACCTTTAGTTGAGCTCTCATCTGGTCCTCAACATAGATTTCCTGCAAGAGATCTTCAAGACTGATCTCAAGCTTCTTCCTATGCATGTTTGCATAGAACTTATTACACCCAGCGAGGAGCTTCGAGACAATCCCTCCAACAACAAACTTGTCGGGGAGGGACATCGCCTCGTCTTCCAGCTTCTGTCGCAGCTTCATGAATTCCTTCACCTGCGGCAGCATGGACTTCTCGTCCTCAAAGAGCAATTTGTGATATTTTTCAACTACAAATATCTTGCTCCTTTTCTTGTCTTCTTTGTACAGTTTCTTCAGTGACTCCCATATATCTCTGGCAATAGGTTTCTTACTGTAGGATTCTGCTAGGGAATCCTCCATAGCATTCAGGCTAAGCAGTCAGTAAATGCTATTCTCCCTTCTCCACTTGGCCTGAAGTTTAGTAGCCGCAGTGATTGCAGCACCAGATCCAACATCTGGAACAGTAGGTTCCTCTTCAAGAAGCACGTGATCAACGTCTCTGAGTTGAAGAGTGAGATAAATCTTCCTCTTCCAGACTTGATAACGTTCTCCATCAAACTTTTCTAACTTACAGAAGTCAGTATTGAGGAGTGAAGTATTAAAGTTTTTCATCGTAGCAATATAGCTTTGAGATTGTCAGTGTCGAGGCACAATTTTTCGATGGAAAACTGAGAATATGAAAAAATTGTAAGAACAATGTTCCAACGCAACACTTCTAAGAAGGCTGCGCAAGTATAACGAAGATCTAAGAAGATCTCGTTACAGCAGATATTACGAGAATCTAAGAAGATTTCGTAATCCACAGCAGCGAAGAAGATGACAGACGGTAGATGGAAAAACTCCTGCTAGGGTGAATGATCACCGTTGCTCAAAGCTATATTTGCCCTACACGAATAGCTTCTAGGAACCAAAATGTTCGTCGGAGAACTTTGTAATACTTCTGTTCTTCTGACTCCTCGGATCGTACACGAACTCCCGTACAAAAGCAACGCTGGTGCAAAGCTTCTCTTCTCTCTCACAGCCTCTGTTTACTTGTGTTAAGAAACACTTTTAAACTTTCGTAACTCTGAATATGTTCTGTGTGTATCTGCCTGTGAGAGAGAAGAGACCTTTTATAGGTCCGAGTAGCAACTGTCCGGTTAGCACAACATTCAGGACGTGGTAATAACCACTCCGAACGTGCAGTAACCGCTCAGATCATGTACAGGCACGATCTGAAGCAAGTTGCGCCACTCGCGCATCCCGCGCGCCTTGCACACTGCGCGCAGTACGCGCACTGAGCTACTTGCGCGCAACTGAGCGCGCACCTGTGCGCAACTGGGCGCGCACCTGATCGCGCAACCTGGCCGCGCAACCTAGGCCGCGCAACCTGGTAGCGCATCTGGTAGCACAACCTGACTGCGCAACCTGGCTTGCGCAACCTGGCCGCGCAACCTGGCAGCGCGCCTGGCCGCGCAAGTTGCTTGCGCAACTTAAGCACACTATGCACCTAGCGATGATGCTGACGTGCTAAGTGTAAAGTGCGCCAACAAAACGCCACATCACGTCTCATGAGCTCATGAGTCCGAGTCCGAGTCCGAGACCGAGTCGCTAAGCCCCTACGGGGCTTAGCTCCCATGAAAATAAATTTTCCAAGAGCAAAAAACATGAATGCTTTCAATTGTTTATTTAGCCTCTTTTTCATTAGAAAAATAATCCCACATGACACACCCATGTGCACCTCCACACCACATGTGCATATCTAAACTAGCATAGCTAATATATAGAGATACAGCTCCTTTGGCCTAGCCGATGTGGGACTAAAGTTTCTAAACATAGGCCAAAACCCCAACAATTTGTTGGTCAGGATTGGTAGGGATGATTTTGGCGTGTCTGATGTTCGTGTTCCAGTGTTTGTGTCCAGGCTGTGTCGAGTTGCGTGGGACTGTTTGTGTGTGCAGTTGTAGTTGTGTCCAATGCGGATCATATCTAAGAAGTGTGCGTATCCAGGTCGGTTTAGCAGCAAGTGATGGTGTTTGGTGAAATGACCAAGTCAGTAGCTGGGCCCAGATCCGATTGCCTATTTCGTATGATCGATTAAAGTTGTATTTGATTTTTTTTCAAAAGAGAGAAAAAAACGTTTTTCTAATGTCTTTTCCATTTGAACAACTCCCTGTTCTTTGATTCTCGATTTGGGAAAATGTTGATTTGGAGGTGTTTTATGTTTTCTGGAGGTTTCGGTCGATTCAGTCTGGTTAATGCAAGACTTTGAGTATGTGTGATTGTGGGGTTTATTAATTTAATTTTATAGTTTTGTATGAAATCCCTCCATACTACTTCTTATAGATTTTATGATTCAATTATGTGGTTCCTTCTCTTGTCCTTGTTTTGAGAAATGCAAGCAACACTGGCTCCTTCTTTTGAATTATGTTGCAGCAAGTATGATGGCCATAAATTCAAATTCAGTCTTTTGAATAAACTCCTGTAGTGTTCTTATTTGAGTTTTGTGGTGCGTTTGACTCTTGGGGGCTGCTAGCCTTAGAAGCACCTATTGGTTAGACCTCTGTGTATGGTTTGAGCCAGGGGGCTAGTGTTCAGATTGATCATTTGTGTATGAGAAGGGTGACTTGTGTTTGGCAGGATCCATGATGGAAGTCTCTTAGATTTTGTCTTCTTGGACTCTTTTATCACAGTTGGTTGGTGATTGAAATGGGATGGGTTGATGTACACTAGAGAAGGTTGTTCAGAGACTAGCAATGCAGGTGTATGATGGTCCTGATAAGTGCAGTGCATTCTTGCCATCTCTACTTGACCTTATGAGGAAGGGACTACTTGCATCCATTCTAAATGGAGTTGGTTATTGAATAACTTATGTGGTAATATTTAGTATTAGTAGTTTCCACATGTTCTATATAGAGTTATCCTATTAATTTTGTTTATAGGAATTATCTATGATAATAATAAGTAATTTAAGAGTTTCATTCTGAAAGGTAAGTTGATATTTAATCCTAGGAGCCATACCAGGTTGCTAGATTCATAAATTAAAATTAAGCTAGAGAAATAATTAATTGATTAAAGAAGTATTACTATTTAGCAATAAATTAGCTGATGGTTAATGTTTAGGACTTAAACAACTTGTACCTATTATCAGTAGGACATCCAGCTCTATTTTCTACCCTTGATCACCCGGAGTAAGGCAAGTATACTCCTCGGACTTGTCTATTACTTCATGTCTTGTATATTCATTCTTGTACCTTCTTATTGACACGATATTTCACGAGATTGTCTTGTATCTTGTTCCTTGAGTTTACTTGTGTCTGGGATGGAAAATACTACAGATGTGTGATCAAACCCGAGTTACAATTCATGTGAATAGCTTAGGCCCCGCATCGTGCACGCGGGATCGAAGCCGTACCATTTCTTGTTCCATGTTCTACCTAAGCCGATCACACACTCTGGATGTATTTTGATATATTGCACACGCTAGGTTCATTGTATATTTCATGTTCAGGTTTCATTTCATGTTCCCTGTATTTACTTTTCAGTGTTCATGTTCTTATTTTTCGTATTTTATATTTTTTTCTGTACTCATTTCCATATCATGATGTTCTTGTTCATTTTCCTGGATATACTTAGCTCAGCTCCTGACTAGGATATGTTGCAGGTGTAATTGCAGGGTACCATTCTACCTTATGGGCCAGTGCCCAGGATATTAGCTGAGCATGATGAAGCTATGACTTAGCTTGAGGCTTCAGGTTTAGACTGTTTAGCTTTACTCCTAGATATTGTTTTTTAGATTTCATAGTTTTATTACTGATGACTCTGGTACCTTTATGTTATATGGATTTGTGGATTATGATGATCTTTCTGGGAACGTTTTATAGATGTTGTGATCGTGTACATTTATGTTTATCTGTTAGATTTTCCTAGCTTGGTACAGCTTACTTCGTCGTGTCTAACGACAAAGGCTGGACGTGTCCGATTATTCGGGAGTAGATCGTGACATGGGCTCAGGCCCAGTGCACTTATCCAACCAAATAAACGAAAGAAGAAAGAAAGATAGAGAGAATGAACGAGAGGGAGAGAGACAGAAAAAGAAGAAGAGGCGAGGAAGAAGAAGAAGAGTGAGAGAGACACTGGAAGAGAAAAAGGGAGGAGGACGATATCGAGGGAGGCTCAATGGAGTGTGCTCGACTCGGCGGCCCGAGGACAACCGAAGGAAGCTCAGTCGACAATGACCACCCGAGGGAAGTTCACGGTGGTGCGGCGAGAACATCTCGTCGACAGAGCGACGAGGTCGGAGAGCTCGAGGACAACGCCGGAGCTCAACACAAGGCAGATCTGCACAAATCTAGCCGAAAAATGCCGGATCTGACCGGAGACGGTTGAGTGGTACAGATCTAAGTGGTCGCCGAGGTCGGGAGGCTGGCGGCAATCTCAGGTGAGTAGGGCTTTGATGGCGGTGGTGTTGGTGTGATATCGGTGGAGTAGGGCTTGTGGTGGTGGCTGGTGGTGTCTAGTGGTGGAGTTGGGAGTCGGTGGCGGTGGTGGTGATGCTGGTGGTTGAGGCGGTGATGGTTGTGGTGTTCTAGTGATGGAGAGGCAAAGTTATGCTGTGGTGGAGTGGAGAACAAAGGGCGGTAGTCGGTGGAATTGGGCGACCGGAGTTTGGGTCGGGATCGACGAAACAGAGAGACAAGGGAGAAGAAAGAGAGGAGGAGATGTGTCACGCTCCGCTCCCGTAGGAGTGATCGTCCTCGCAAATGCGTGATGCCGCACGAGCCTAGATTGCGCTCGTGCGAGGCAGATTCATAACGGCCGATTGATCGGCGGCGATGGGGTCGTCGCACAGAAGTCCCAATGCAGATACATTGAATACGCAGCGGAAATTAGAACAAGAACACATGAACACAAGTCTTTCAAAAGAAGCTCTTTATTGATATTGAATAAAAGATTACATTTGTGGGCTCAAGGCCAAATTACAAGTCTCTCAAGCTCATTTTTCTCTCATTTTACAAGTCACTCTGCTCTCTCTCATCTCTCGATTACATGCTTGAGCCAGCAGAAGCTTCGGAAGGCGATGTCCATACATTATGTCCCGTATAAGTCTTTTGAGTTCACGCGGCCGCACGCTTCGAATCGCCAAGGAACTCCGTGCCTCGACGCATTCAAGTGAGCTCCGCGCCACGAGCTTCTACCTGTGCCTGCACATGAAACACTATGTGGATGTCAGTACTCAACTGTATTGGTGGAGTGAGCTCCTCGCCCACCCATACATAACCGACACGTTTTATTTACTTTGTGCAGCTTAAGTCCCTTTTGATTGTCTTTCTAGTTTTCCTTAGGATCAGTTTTAAGACTACGATGTCTTGGCCTATACTTGGTATCGCGATGGCAGGACCGTGCTATAATGCCAACGTGTAATTCGGTCGAGGCAGTGCCTCATCGCCTAGGTACTTGACCAAACTTCGACTCGGGACGGCAGGGTCGTGCCATACTCTATTAGCGACTTCAACGTATTCAAGGCAGTGCTTCGTCGAGGAGCAACTTATGCAAACTCGGCCGTGCCAAGACTTTTACTTAAACTCAAGTGCATCTAGGCAATTCCCGTGCCAATGACGTCAAGGGGACGACTCGTGCAGGTCGTGCCGCTAGACTTGATTCGTGCCTTAAGACCTTGCTTAGACTTGTACATGCTTTAAGATTGAGGCCGCGCCTCACAACTTATCAAGACTTTATCCATGCTACCGCCTTGCGGTCTTTCTATTCGACTCATGAACCAACTTAGACAAGCCTTGCCAAACCTAGTATCGATTCCATGGACATCCCGACGCCAAGTATCGTGCTAAGCATGGTGCCTATGCTGCAGCCCAATCTTAGGCCCAGACATTGTGTTACCGACAGGACATTCATTCCAAGTTCTAGACTTAATCCAAAGGCATACACGCGGTTTTCCGCTTTTCTGCCGACCCATCTACATGAGGTGGTCACTAGCAATGTCAAGCTATCTTGGACTGGCTCGGGGATATCGGTCCGTCCCTCCGTGGGTAGCTAGCCCCGGAGGCGCCGACTCTCCCATGCGGTTATCCAGCATCCTACGTTGAGCCACAACTCGCTTCCCCCGGGCCGAATGATCCCGGTGCCCCGACAATCATTCGAGAAGACTACACCTTGTCAACAAGTTGTCCAATGACCATGCAAGTCTCAACTCGATCTATCCAGTCCTTCCTTAACATGACTATGCTTTCCTTTCTTTCTATCGAAACTCCCAAGCCGCGGGACCGATCTCGTGTGCGGGACTTATCAAGACTTTAGCGAGACTCCCAAGTAGCGGGACCGATCTCGGCGACAACCAGTCGCGTGGACTTCCTTTGATCCGTGGCATACTCTTTTACTAATTCCACCGTGGCTCGTGCCTTTGACATGCCTGGTTCTCTAGGCGACGCTAACGCTCAAGTCGTATACTTTATACGACGAGCCTTGTTCTCAAGGGACTACGCGAATTGACAACCACAGATAGAGCGGGACAGTGCTAGAAATGGCTTCGATAGCCCAGCACAACTCTTGTCTAACTTATTCGGGCAACGACTCGACAAGCAAAGGCTACGCCGAGCTTTGCATCGAGGGAGCGTGCTAGGCACGGGGTCGACTTGAACAACCAACTGTTGGGTGCCTAGACTTAAGCAACAAGCCGTGCAAGACGACTTAACTTGCGGGACGTGCGAAGGCTATGCCAAGCCTTGCGGGACAGGATCGTGCATTAAGCATTCATGCGGGCGACGCCTATGACTTAGGCTAATTCGAGTGTCGGGACAAATCGACGGGACCGTGCATGCTTTAACAAGCATTCACGCAGGCGATGCCTAGGACTTAGGCTATTTTGAATGTCGGGACAACTTAGCAACTTGAGCCAACTTCCTTCTCCCAAGCCACAGGAACGAAGGATCGAGTGTCATTTGAAAGCACGCTGAGCCGACTTCTAAGCAGACTGTGGGACCACTTTCCATGTTCTAAGACAATTCCGACCCGACGGGATTATTCCCTTAGCTATGTGCGTTCGTAGCTTTTAGATTAGCCTACTTGTGCAAGTTGAAAACACACGCTTTATTATGTGAAGGCTAAGATGAGACAAGTTCACCGAAACTCCCCCACCTGAGCGAGGAGTCGCCTCGGACGAGCGAGCCTTCAAGCAGCCGTCGCAAGGCTAAGTCCGAACGTCGTCGGCGTTTCGATTCCTCCGATTGACTTTACGGGACGCGGGGCACTACAAGATGGCTGATGTTCGAAGTTCACCGGAGTCCGACCGGAGGCGCACGACGATGATGCAGCGGAGCAAGGTAGACGGTTGGTGGTCAGTTTGCTGGCAAGAGAGGGAGAGAGTGTGTAGGATTTTTTGTATTAAAATATTGGGAGTCCCCAATATTTTAATAGGAGAAAATTGGAGTGCTCTATAAATCTTAGTGGCATACATGTAAATTGTAATAAATCTAGGGGCAATAGTGGAAGATCCTAACTAACCATAACTAACCACTAACTAATTAGGACTAATGGATAATTAGGCATTCCACATCCCAAGGCTTGGAAAGCCATATGCCCATAACCCAAGCCCAATACTTTGTAGGCAAATAGATTAGACTAGCCCACAATCCAAGCCCAAAGTTTGGTAGGCTCACAAGAAATAGATAAATAATAAAATTAATAACAAAAGAGATTCACTAATTATTAAATAATATAATTAGAGTTAGCAACAAATTCACAAATGAAATTGGAAAAGAAATATTTGTATAACTTCCAAAAATAATGGCATTGATTTTCAAAAATAAAATTTTGAATTCTAGGTAGTTACAACCGTCGATGGGAGTTTCTATCTCAACACAAGAAGATTAGTAACTTGTGCTCTGATACCATTGTTGGAAACAATGTTGTTAAACTCGTTGCGATAGATCGTGGGATCGTACGATCCTACGCATTTTATACGGAGTTTCGAGGCAAATTGGTGGCCGGCGCGGTCATCGGCCGGCGCGGCGAGGAAATGCGTGGGATCTTACGATCCGTGTTACGATCCTACGAGTTTATGACTTATGATTCATGTATGACATTTTTATATTAAGGTTATTTTGATTTTTAAGGTTACTTTTTCTTATTTATGTTATATAAATAATATATAATATATATTAAATATAATTTTGTCTTTCTGGTGGGATCTTATGACCCGTGTTACGATCCCACGCGTTACGATCGTTCACCCTTCGAACGATCCTTGGTAGTATCTCGAGTTTGACAACCTTGGTTGGAAAAAAAAGACATTTTCTGTCTTTGTGATGAGATAAGAATAAACAAAAAATGAAAGAGAACAGAAAATAAGAAAGATTGCACACACACACACACACAAAAGATTTATCGAGGTTCAGCTCAATTTGAGCCTACGTTCTCTGTCCGTCCCTTCTTCGTCGTTTTTACTATGAATGAAAGATTACAAAGGGTCTTCTGTCAAGTTGGTACAACTTAACTTGAGGATCACTTTCCCTCACAAACTCACTTGAGGTGGACTACACGTGTGAGGATTACAAGTTGTGTATGGTTGTGTTGTTGTTTTCAACCTTCACCATCTTTTCTTCATTTATAGAGAGGATATGCCTTTTGGGTACACTACATTCATTGTATGGAGAAGACGAAAAGGTTGCCCTTCCATCTTCCAAGGTTCGTTAGCTCTTCTTCAAGGTTTGTTCTTCCTTCTCCAAGGTTCGTTGCATGGAGAAAGATAATGAATCAATGTTGCATGCATGCAGTCATCATGAGGATGGACCCTGTTCCCATCAAGTGATCTAGTGTTTCAATATGTACCTGACAAAGATGACAATATGGGTTGGCATCATATATATGTTTCTGTATGATCTCAGCCGTTGCTACATAATTGATAATAGCTTTCCAATCAAACATTAGTACTCTGGTACAAATATCATTCAGCTTCCAGAGGCATTTCCATTCAGTAAAGACTTTGTTGTTGGAACATGGCATTTCCATTCAGTAAAGACTTTGTTGTTGGAACATGTAGGCACAATGAATGGTTTTTCATATATTACTCTGTAAGCGGATTTGGCATTGAAGATACCATTGGAGGTTGGCATCCAAATAAGTTTATCCACTCTACTTGGTGAAACTTGCATTTGAATGATAGCGTAAGCTTCTTCATAGGGGAATAGATTGAATATAAGTTCAGATTTCCAAAGGCTGGTGGTTGAATCAATCAGTTCACATACCAACGATACTTTCAGATGGGAACCAGGACTTCCTGCTACTCTGAAGTTGGGTCTGGACATAACCCACGGGTCAGTCCATATGTTGATATTAGTACCATTCCCTACAGAACATATTACATTCTCTTTTAGGAATTCCTTGCAGTATAAAATCCCTTTCCAAACACAAGAGGAAGTTGGCTTAGGATAAGCTGTCAAAAAGTCAGTTTTTTTGAGGTACTTATTCTTTAGAAGATTGGCCTATACAGAATTTGGTTGATTGAGAAATCTCTAGGTTAGCTTGGTGATGTGTGCCAAGTTAGTGATCTCTCTAAATCCCAGACCTCTTTGAGTTTTTTATTTCAGGAAAATATTTCAGGCACATAAGTGTATTTTCCTTTTATTCTCAGTTCCTCCCCACCAAAATGGCCTTTGTATTTGAGATAAAGATTTGGAGATATGTTTCGAAATCAAATAAGAAGATAGATAGTAACACTACAAGAAAAAATATTTTTCTTGACGGCTTTTCTCCGTCAAGAAATGGGTATCTTGACGGTTGTGGATCCATCAAGTAGGCCGGAGTCAAGAAAAGACCCCCCCCCCCCCCCTTTTCTTGACTGTCGCTGACAGGACTTTTCTTGACGGTTTTTTGCCATCATATGAAATAGTTTTCTTGACCGTTTTAGCCGTCAAGATAGCAGCTTTTAGAAACCGTCAACATTGGTGAAAACTTTTCTTGACTCCGGTTTAGATGACGGCTATTAGCCGTCAAGAAAACCTTTTTTTTTGACAGGTAAAAAACATCAAGAAAAGCTAAATTTTGTATAACAAATTTTTTATTTATAATTATATATTATATATCGAACACGCATGCTATCAATATAATCCAGAAGCTCACATACATCAAAGAACTATAAATACACAATTTTATATTAATAAACGTGTTCGTACACCACAAACATCCAATACATCTAACTACAAACATCCAACCAAAGTATATGGTTTTCGTACAACAACTTAAACATCAAAAGCCTATATTTATACAAGTAATCCAAAATATATAGCGAACCCGGAGCACATCCCTCCCATCTGCGTACAACTTTCCTGCATGTAGTTCCTGAGAGAACAAGAGAATAGATTTAATCATTATGTGTACATATTTGTGCAACTGATATCAACTGAGAACAAAAGGTTCTAAAAAAATTTAGCATATATCAACTGATAACAAGATTCATATATTATGGACATCAACTAAGAACAAGATCCACCACCAACTACCTGTAGCATGATTTGTTAGATTCTTTTTCCAGGTTTGTTTAAACATGTGCAAACACTATAAAGACTCAACGGCCTATCAAATGCATAACTTTCCATTTGTTCCACAAAAACTTAGTCCACCAATACTTTGTGCTATTTCCTCACTAGGAACCTATGCAGAGGCAGTCTCACAACACAAACACATGAAAATATATTATAACCCAAAAAATCAATATATATAAATATCACTACCAGAATAAGTCGTTTTAGCGACGCCTAACGACGTCGCTAAAACAACAATTTTCGTCGCTAAAATTATTTAGCGATGAAATTACCGACTTTTCGGGCTGGTCGCGGAAATGTAAGTCGCTGATCTTCTAAACGTCGCCAAACGTCGCAATTACCGACGTTCGTCGACGTATTTATACGTCGGTATAATGCCGACGTCTACCGTCATGTCGCTCTTTGCGACGTAATATTTCGTGTCGCTACGAGTCGGTAAATTTACCGAAGAATTACCGTCGAGTCGTCGGTGATTTAGTGACATGTACAAAGTCGCTAAACGTCGGTAAATCCTGGGAATTCCTGGGGATAATTACCGACGTGCTCCGACGTTTACCGACGTACTCCGACATATATTGACGTCGCTAAACGTCGGTAGCCTGGATAATATTAATTATCTACTGACGTTTACCGACGCAAAGTTACGTCGGAGGACGTCGGTAAACATCGGTAAACGTCGCTAAATCTGCAAAAAAATAAAAAAATAAAATACAGAATGTCCATTTCTCCCTGCAGTTTAAAAAGCTAACCATTTCTCACTGTAGAATAGGATCCAAACAATCACAGAATGTCCATTTCTCACTGTACACAGGTTTCAGTCCCTATAACCAAGTCTACAACAATCACACAATATTCAGTTCTCAGAATGGCTCAGAACACAACCCAAAATTCACACAATGTCCAAGTCTACAACAATCATTCTAGCAATGTCCAAATCTGTATCGTAAGACAAACTAAATATAATCAGTTCTATTTCACATGCCTAATTACCAAGTATGGGAACGAATGGCTCAGAACACAACCCAAAATTCATTCTAGCATATATTAGTGTGAATCATCTATGTTCTGTACATATGGTGTAGTATATGTTCTTATCGTATCTAGTATCTGAAGGATATAACAGAATCAAGATGAACTCATATAATGTAATACTAAGACATCATCTACTACTATATAAGATATAGTGATAGGTTGTCGTATCATCATTGCCGAGGGATGAGGGTCGGACGACAGTCAACTTTATCTACGGATACATAGTTTCTGCCTCGCCAGTCGAATGGCTTAATTGCCAAGTATGGGAACGAATGGCTCAGAACACAACCCAAAATTCATTCTAGCATACATTAGTGTGAATCATCTATGTTCTGTACATATGGTGTAGTATATGTTCTTATCGTATCTAGTATCTGAAGAATGTAACAGAATCAAGATGAACTCACATAATGTAATACTAAGACATCATCTACTACTATATAAGATATAGTGATAGGGGCTCGCCGAAGGGAGGAGAAGGGGCTCGCGGTGGAGGAGGAGGATGAGCGGCGCCGGAGGAAAGGGGGTCGGGCTGTCGTCGAGGTCGGGGAAGAGGGGCGGGAACAAAAAATTTGGGGAGAGGAAGAAATAAAAAGTCGAACCGAGGAAACCCTTTTTATCAGAAATTAGCGACGTCCGCAAAATTCGTCGCAAAGCATCGGTATTCATTTAATATTCGGCGACGTAATAATCTTTGCGACGCTAAACGTCGCTGAACTAATAAAACTAGCGACATTTTCTGACAAATCAACGACGTTGGTTTTTATTACACTAAAGGTAGTCGCAATATGTCGCTGTTTGTCGCTATCAGCGACGTATTGTGACGCATACTTTCAGAGTCGCTATCAACGAATGGCTCAGAACACAACCCAAAATTCATTCTAGCATACATTAGTGTGAATCATCTATGTTCTGTACATATGGTGTAGTATATGTTCTTATCGTATCTAGTATCTGAAGAATGTAACAGAATCAAGATGAACTCACATAATGTAATACTAAGACATCATCTACTACTATATAAGATATAGTGATAGGTTGTCGTATCATCATTGCCGAGGGATGAGGGTCGGAGGACAGTCAACTTTATCTACGGATACATAGTTTCTGCCTCGCCAGTCGAATGGCTTAATTGCCAAGTTTGGGAACGAATGGCTCAGAACACAACCCAAAATTTATTCTAGCATACATTAGTGTGAATCATCTATGTTCTGTACATATGGTGTAGTATATGTTCTTATCGTATCTAGATCTAGTATCTGAAGAATGTAACAGAATCAAGATGAACTCACATAATGTAATACTAAGACATCATCTACTACTATATAAGATATAGTAATAGGTTGTCGTATCATCATTGCCGAAGGATGAGGGTCGGAGGACGTCGGTAAACGTCGGTAAACGTCGTTAAATCTGCCAAAAAATAAAAAAATAAAATACAGAATATCCATTTCTTCCTGCAGTTTAAAAAGATAACCATTTCTCACTGTAGAATAGGATCCAAACAATCACAGAATGTCCATTTCTCGCTGCACACAGGTTTCAGTCCCTATAACCAAGTCTACAACAATCACACAAAATATGGGAACGAATGGCTCAGAACACAACCAAAAATTTATTCTAGCATACATTAGTGTGAATCATCTATGTTCTGTACATATGGTGTAGTATATGTTCTTATCGTATCTAGTATCTGAAGAATGTAACAGAATCAAGATGAACTCACATAATATAATACTAAGACATCATCTACTACTATATAAGATATAGTGATAGGTTGTCGTATCATCATTGCCGAGGGATGAGGGTCGGAGGACAGTCAACTTTATCTACGGCTACATAGTTTCTGCCTCGCCAGTCGAATGGCTGCAGGGACTATGTCTTGATCACCATGTCGTACCGTAAATTAATGCAAATGGAGCTAAAATACAGAAACCAAAATATGATATCCACCTCAAGTGTAGAGTCGGGGGAGAAGATCTTTTCCACCCTCTCCCTCTCTCACGCTATCAACGTCACAACTTTTCCACTTCAAGTTCTGATCAAGCATTTTTCTTCTCCTCTCCTCCACCATGGCTCTGAACCTATCTGCTCCTTCCTACTTCCCTTCTTCTTATTTGACTCTCTCAGCCACATATGATATCCAGCTCAAGTGTAGAGTCGGGGGAGAAGAAGTGGACAGGAAGAGGAGGGGGAAGCAGCACAGCCGGCGGCATGACCCGGAGGAAGTACATAGGTTTTCTTCAACATACGTAGGAGAACTATAAGGATATATCTTTTCACAACATATCACATTGTCAAAGACCCTTAATGTGACAACCATGTTACCGCGGTATCGGAAGACTAACATGTCATAATTTTATAAGCCGTGTGTTTTGACATAATCCTCCAACCGGATTTCAGTTCTATGTAATAATGCAAGATTACGACATAGGAGGAAAGAGTTGGGAGGATTATGTCAAAACACACGGCTTAGAAAATTATGACATGTTAGTCTTTCGACACCGCAGTAACATGGTTGTCACATTAAGGATCTTTGACAAGATGACATATTGTGAAAAGATATATTCTTATAGTTCTCCTACGTATGTTAAAGAAAACCTCTGTACTTCCTCCGGGTCATGCCGTCGGATGTGCTGCTTCCCCCTCCTCTTCCTGTCCACTTCTTCTCCCCCGACTCTACACTTGAGCTAGATATCATATGTGCCTGAGAGAGTCAAATAAGAAGAATGGAAGTAGGGAGGAGCAGATGGGTCCATAGCCATGGTGGAGGAGAGGAGAAGGCAAAAATGAATCAGCATTGTCTTCCGGATCGTCCTCATCAAGGCATAACGGGCTGCTCAGCGTGCCCAGCTTCTTCAACTTCTCGCTGGCTGCAGAGTCGAAATGGGAACGGGTCCTCTTTGCCGGCCCGGAACTCTGACTCGCACTCGTCGCCGCGCTACCGATTTCCTCTCCTCCTCTGACACGGGTCATAAGAAAAGAAATTTCGTACCTCTTCTTCACATAAATATCATTGCCGCCTTGTACTCGAGCCTCCTCATCTGTGACGCTATCCAACTTCTCGGAGTCATCGGAGAAGGAGTCGAATGAGTCGACGGTGATAGCAGATGATTGTAAGACAGGGAGCGAAAAGACAGGTGAAGAAGAGGACGATACGAGTCGAATGGAAGATTCGAGTGACAATGTAGGCACCGAGAAGTCGGATAGCATCACAGACGAGGAGGCTCGAGTACAAGGCAGCAATGATGTTTATGTGAAGAAGAGGTACGAAATTTCTTTTCTTATGACCCGCGTCAGAGGAGGAGAGGAAACCGGTAACGTGGCGACGAGTGCGAGTCAGAGCTCCGGGCCGGCAAAGAGGACCCGTTCCAATTTTGACTCTGCAGCCAGCGAGAAGTTGAAGAAGCTGGGCACGCTGAGCAGCCCGTTATGCCTTGACGAGGATGATCCGAAAGACAATGCTGATTCAATTTTGCCTTCCTTGGATGGTATTGATTCTGTAGATCCGTGTATAAAAGAGGAAGAGATTGGGAGTAGAGTGGACCCGGAGGGAAATAAGAGATTGGAAGCTGGGTCAATATCCAAGAAGCGAAAGAGAGTCGAGGATTCTGATAGGTTGTCGTATCATCATTGCCGAGAGATGAGGGTCGGAGGACAGTCAACTTTATCTACGGCTATATAGTTTCTGCCTCGTCAGTCGAACTGCAGGGACAATGTCCTGATCACCATGTCGTACCGTAGATTAATGCAAATGGAGCTGGAGCCAAAATACAGAAACCAAAATACAAAATACAGAATCCAAAATACAAAATACAGAAACCAAAATACAAAATACAGAAACCAAAATACAAAATACAGAAACCAAAATACAAAATACAGAATCCAAAATAGGACCCTCTGTGAGAACGGATGCCACAGAACACAACCCAACCGGAGAGGATACTCTGAGAGATCCATCTGAGAGGGACGTATACTCTGAGAGATCACCTTTACAAGAATGATATCAGTAGTGAGATTGAGTGCTGGAGGAGATATTATCAGAGTATACGTCATACTCAGATGGGTCTCTCACCGTTACTATTTTTTTCCTGACAGCAAGGTGGATGTGCTCCGTCCACAGATTCTTGCTCCGAGCCAAAACTTTGTCCCGGAGCTCAAGTGGACATCCTTGGTGTAGAGCTCGAGTGAGAGGTTCCTGACAGCATGGTGGTCTCCTTTGTCAAAGTATCCGTGCTCTTCCCACAACCAATGTGGGATGAGCACGGATACTTTGACAAAGGAGACCACCATGCTGTCAGGAACCTCTCACTCGAACTCTACACCAAAGATGTCCACTTGAGCTCCGAGGCAAAGTTTTGGCTCGGAGCAAGAATCTGTTGAGGGAGCACATTCACCATGCCGTCAGAAAAAAATATTAACGGTGAGAGACCCATCTGAGTAGGACGTATACTCTGATAATATCTCCTCCAACACTCAATCCCACTACTGATATAATTCTTGTAAAGGTGATCTATCAGAGTATACGTCCCTCTCAGATGGATCTCTCAGAGTATCCTCTCCGGTTGGTTGTCGTATCATCATTGCCAAGGGATAAGGGTCGGAGGACAGTCAACTTTATCTACGGATACATAGTTTCTGCCTCGCCAGTCGAATGGCTGCAGGGACTATGTCCTGATCACCATGTCGTAGTCCAATATAATCCAGAGATTGACACAGTTCTAATTCATATATGTAGTCCAATACAAATAGTCTAATACAAAAACAACCCAATACAAATAGTCCAATACAAATAAGTACTAATAGCTAATGAGAACCACGCTGCTCACGCAAACGCTCAGTGATACGTTCACGCAACCACCTCAAAAAAGCAAGATTTTTGGCGCGAGGAGAGATGTCGTCCCTTGCAAGGACTGCATGAAGAGAACTCTCGGTCTCACTAGCTACCGGTGCTGGATGAATAGAACTCCCGGTCTCACTAGCAACCGGTGCCACTTCCTCCTCAACTGTAGGAGGAGCCACCTCAGCATTCACTGTTTTCTTCAAACGACGTGCCGCTCCTCGGGTCATGGGTGCCATCTAGTAAGATTGATAGTCACAAATAATATAATTGTAACATAAGCAAGCTAACTAAAGGAACCATCATGTAATTTGAGTACATTTTCGAAAGCCGATAAAGTATGAAAAATTCGATTTTTTGCCAAGTGTGAGAACGGATGGCTCAGAACACAACCCAAGATTCATTCAAGCATATATTAGTGTGAATCATCTATGTTCTGTACATATGGTGTAGTATATGTTCTTATCGTATCTAGTATCTGAAGAATGTAACCGAATCAAGATGAACTCACATAATGTAATACTAAGACATCATCTACTACTATATAAGATATCGTGATAGGTTGTCGTATCATCATTGCCGAGGGATGAGGGTCGGAGGACAGTCAACTTTATCTACGGCTACATAGTTTCTGCCTCGCCAGTCGAATGGCTGCAGGGATTATGTCCTTGAGACAGTGAACATATACACCATGAATCCAAACCCCATATTAATATTTACTAATCCAAATGGATGCAGGGACTATGTCCTTGCCTCTCCGGTTGGTTGTCGTATCATCATTGCCGAGGGATGAGGGTCGGATGACAGTCAACTTTATCTACGACTACATAGTTTCTGCCTCGCCAGTCGAATGTGTCACGACCCGATCCCAATTTCTTGGGTCGACTCGGATCATGCCCAGCCTGCACCGTTGTTGAGACGGCGGCAGTAAGCTGTATCCCATATGCAGGTACAATCAACAACATTTGAAACTATAATTGCCACAACATTTAATTAAACGATAATATAAACTTGTCCATTACAAAGCTTGTCCACAACTTTAACATAACATTTATTTTATTTAAAAGATAAACTAAAACTCCAACTAAGCAGAAGTGTCATCATCATCTCCATGGACCTCGTCTGGGAGCACAGCTGGGTACAGCTCCGGGTCATAGTAACTACTGATCAGTAGCTCTGAGTCATCAATAGAACCTATTGGGTATGGGGGATCCAGTCAGGAAAGGAGCAAGTACAATTATGAAAATCAACAATTTGCATAATGAATAGAAACTTGCAATATTAAATAATTTTGAAACAATGATTTCCAACTATAAAACAATTGTGATTTGAGTAAGTAGTATCTATGACCGGTTTAGGATGATTCAATTGTATCCTATTGATACGGTCCGGCCTAACCCCGTGTGAAGAGGGGTAAGCTCGCACATTCATTAACTATTTGGCTTTGATCATAGATAACTACGCTACTCCCCATTATCCCGATGCAATGATTCAGTATATTACTCTAGGAGAGAGTACGTGTAACAGTTGTGTATTTAACATGCAAAATTTCTAATATTAATTAAACTGCAGTTAACCACAACCGTACTTGCCTTGATTTAAACTGAGAGTCGATGGATGTTCCGAGTAGATGCTAGTTACGCCTTCGAAATCCTACAAATGGAGCATCTATACTTATCAATCTGTATCAAACCAACTAAGTGTGCTAGTTACAATCTCTATTTTCTTTCCTAATAAATTTTATCCTTTTTATTCTAATTAGAACACAATTATCGGATGGTTTACTATTTACAAGAAAACATCAATTTAATCCTTTCTTTTTGGAAAACTTACAATTTATCATTTAAATTGTTAAAACTTTGTATTTTATACATAAAGTTATTATTTATCTAATAAGTGAGAAAATCATGAATTTTCTAATATTTATGAGAATATATATATATATATATATATATATATATATATATATATATATATATATATATATATATATATATATATATATATATATATATATAATATATATATATAGTTATTCTAACATTTACGTTACACTACCATAACCAGAAAAGAAAATAAAATAAATCCTAATTATTACATCTTTCACAGCATGGTTAAATAAGCAATTGGGCTTATGCCCTTACAACCCGATTTACATAAATTAAAATAAGACGAAAATAATGTTAGTCTCAAAATTAAATAATAATAAAATTACAATTCCTAATTATAAAAGATTTGTGAGTCTCAGACTCTGGTCCAGTCTTCACATTCAGCTACTCTGCCTCAACGTCCGGTCGAACCGGTGCGTTTGCATTTCGCTGGGGCCCAGTGACCTTTAAGGTCGTCGCCCAAAAATATTATTAGAATAATATTTATTCGAAAATCATTTTTAAAAATCATTTCTATTATTTTGCAAAATTTTCGGCAGCATATCCTCTGTTTTTGATCAACCCAAAAACTGGGAATGTACCGTAAACCTGCAAAATAACTCCAAAAACTCCAATTCATATATATACCACAGATTAGTATTTTCCAAAGCCTAAACCAGCATTGTCATATAACCAGAAATTCCAACAAAAATCAAAGAGCCAAAACCAAAATATATGAAATAAATTTTGAACTAATTATTCCCGAAAACTTCTCGGAAAACCCGAGAATACGAAAAATTCTCACAGCACACATTTCCCACAGAACTATTCTCAACTTTTAGCCAAAGTCCCAAAAATACTAACAGAACCATCAAAAACTAACAGAACTATTAGAACCATTCCGAACCCAAACATCAGAACCAAATTAAGTGTTAAAATTTCAATTTCCAGAACACTTTCGAGAAATTATCGGAAATCCGAGAGTTTTCCTAAGCACAGAAACTCCCCCGAAATTCTCGAAAAGTCGAGAATTTTTACAGAACTTTGTTCTGTCATCCGAGAACAACGAAACAGCAACAAAACCATATTTCCGAAGAGTTCGGAAAAGCCGAAATAGTAACGTAGTCATTACATTACCGAAAACTAAATTTCCCAGGAGAATTCAGTTGGACCAGTTCATCATAGACTAAAAGAAAATAATTGGGTCAGAAAGTACCGACAACGGAGTTCCGATTTGGATCTCGGAACGGGAACGGGTCAGAACCGAGAAACGGACGGGGCGTGCGGGCGGACGCCGGCGGATCGGACGGCCAGGGAGGGCGGCGCCGGGGTGGCGTCGGGGAGGTGCGCCGGGTAGGGGCGGCCCGGGATCGGCTCGGTGAGCTCCGGTAGGGGTGCTCGGCCCTCGGGTCGGCCACGGGTTCGCCGAAAAAGTAGATCTAGGGATTTGGCTCAGAGATTTGGGGAAGAAGTGTGGGGATGGAGATGGAAAAGGAAGAGGGGGTTTATATAGGAAAATAAGGGATGGGGGTTACCCATGGGAAGGTGGACGGCCTCCTTGGCCATCAATTCCGGCCGGTGGAAGATGAACGGAGAAGTCGACCGTTGAGGGAGACGAGAGGCCAAGAGTCGGCCACGAGAGAACCGAAATTCCTTCGGTTACAACCCAAAAGAAAACAAGGAACCAACAGAACAATATTAATGAGTTCTCACTCATGATGGAGAGGTTTTAACCCATCTCTAACTTAGTATATTGGGTTGGGCTCACTTATTAAATATACTCCTTAACATACTACTGATGTCAAATGGTAATAGATACAAAACATCAATTTGGATCAATACTTAAAGTGTTGTAGTAGGAATATTTTATAAGCTATTGGGCTTCTTCTAATGGGCCAAATTAGAACTAAAGTTGAATAAAAATAATATTTTGTATGTTGAGAATTATAAAAATAAATACTTTGTATTTCAATTTAAATCCGGTCTGGTTGTCATGCAAAAATCCATGTTGATTATTTTTGAAAATAATTTTACACTTAAATTGATTAATTAATAACTTAATAAAAAAAATTTAGTATTAAAATTTAAATACAACTTTAATTTAAATTTTTTTTTTTACGGGTTTCACAACCTTCCCTCCTTTAAAAAATTTCGTCCTCGAAATTTAAAGAGTTAGGTTGAGAAATTACCTCAGGTCTCGAACAAGTACGGGTATTTCTCCCGCATCTCATCCTCTCGCTCCCAGGTAGACTCGCCTGGGGAATCATGCCTCCATATCACTCGGACAATGGGAGTCACTGAGGTTCTGGTCTTCTTCTCGTCTCGGTCCAAGATCGCTACTGGCTTCTCCGGTATAGTGAGGCTCGGTCCGATCTCCAATTCTGAATGATCCAAGACGTGGTTCTTATCAGGTACATACTCTCTGAGCTGTGAAACATGGAAGACGTTGTGCACGCCTTCTAGATTAGCTGGTAGAGCTGACCTATACGCCACTTCTCCAATCCGGCTCAGAACTTCGAACGGACCAATGTACCTGGGACTCAGCTTCCCAGCTCTGCCAAATCTGATTGTCCCTCTAGTAGGAGAAATCTTCACGAAGACCTTATCTCCTTCTTCAAACGCCAATGGTCGACGACCGCTGTCTGCCCAGTGCTTCTGTCTGTCTTGAGCAATCCTGAGCTTGTCTCTGATTATCTTCATCTTCTCTGCTGCGTCAGTCACCATCTCTGGACCCAGCAGTACTCTTTCACCAACGTCGTCCCATGCCAATGGTGTACGGCAACGACGTCCATAAAGAGCTTCGAATGGGGTCATACCAATACTGGCTTGGTAGCTGTTATTGTAAGAAAACTCTACCAAGTGCAGATGGTCTTCCCACGATCCTCCAAACTCCAAAACACAAGCTCTCAACATATCTTCAAGTGTCTGAATAGTCCTCTCAGATTGCCCATCAGTCTGGGGATGATAAGCTGTGCTGAACTTCAACTGGGTTCCCAAGCTGTCATGCAAACTCTTCCAAAAATGTGAAGTAAAACGAGTGTCTCGGTCAGAAACAATGCTTACCGGTACGCCATGAATCCGGGTAGATGTGCCGCATGTACAATGCTGCCAACTTCTCAGTGGATAAACCAACTTTGAAGGGGATAAAGTGAGCTGACTTGGTTAGTCGGTCCACTATTACCCAGATGGCATCCTTCCCTCCTTGGGAACGAGGCGGTCCTGATACGAAATCCATCGTGATTGCTCCCACTTCCACTTTGGAATGTCCAGTGGTTGTAGAAGTCCTACAGGTCTTTGTCTACTTGCCTTCACTTGTTGACAGATCAAGCATCTAGCAACATACCTGGTGACATCTTTCTTCATTCCACTCCACCAGACAATAGTGCGCATATCCCGATACATCTTATTGGCTCCAGGATGTATGGAATATTGAGACTGATGCGCTTCCTTCATCAACTCGGTCCTCAGTTTGCCAGACGGTACACAAAGCCTCGTACCATTCTTCAGAGCTCCATCACTGGCGATTGAGAAACCCTCCAGTGTTCCTGCTAACACTTGATCTCTCAGTTTGCAAAGTGCTCGTCTTGAAACTGCATCTCCTTGATCTTGTCCATCAAGTTCGAGCTCACTTGCAACTTCATCAACACAATCAGAATCCAGTGCCTTCCGTCCAGGCAGTACAATCTCCAGTTCAAGCTTCTCGATGTCCTCCAGCAGGTGCCTCTCCTTGGTTAAGAACATCGCCACTGGATATCGACTAAGTGCATCAGCGACCACATTAGCCTTACCCGGGTGGTATTGCAAGTCGATGTCGAAGTCCTTCATTAACTCCAGCCATCGCCTTTGCCTCATGTTCAACTCCTTCTGGGTGAAGACATACTTCAGACTTTTGTGATCTGTGTATATCTCCACTCTCTCTCCATACAAATAGTGCTTCCATAGCTTCAACGCAAAGATAACTGCCGCCAGCTCCAGGTCATGTGTGGGATAATTCTTCTCATGGTTCCGTAATTGCCTAGATGCGTAAGCAATCACTTTCCCATTCTGTTGAAGAACACATCCCAGTCCTTTTCCAGAGGCATCACTGTAGATTGTGAAACCACCGGATCCTGCGGGTAGCGCAAGGATTGGTGCAGTGGTAAGCCTCTTCTTCAGCTCGTCAAATGCAGCCTGACAATCTTCCGTCCAGATGAACTCTTCATTCTTCCGAGTCAGCTTCGTCATTGGTTCGGCAATTCTAGCAAAATCCTTCACAAACTTCCGGTAGTAGCCAGCCAAGCCCAGGAAACTTCTGATTTCAGCAACTGAGCTTGGGGTAGACCACTTCTCCACAGCAGCTATCTTCTTAGGATCCACCGAAATTCCTTCTCCTGTGACAACATGGCCAAGAAAATCCACCTTGTCTAGAAAGAATTCACATTTTGATAGCTTACCATATAACTTCTCTTTCCTCAAAGTTCCCAGAACCTTCCTGAGGTGCTCCTCATGCTCCTCTTCAGTCTTTGAATAGATCAAAATGTCATCAATGAAGACAACAACAAATTGATCTAAGTATTCATGGAAAACCTTGTTCATAAGGTTCATGAATACAGCCGGAGCATTTGTCAGTCCAAACGGCATGACCAAGAATTCAAACTGCCCATACTTGGTGTTGAACGCCGTCTTGGGAATATCTTCCTTCCTGACCTTGATCTGATGATAGCCAGATCTGAGATCAATCTTGGAAAACACCTTGGCTCCACTGAGTTGGTCAAACAGGTCATCGATCCGGGGCAAAGGATACTTGTTCTTAATTGTGATATTGTTCAGTGCCCGGTAGTCGATGCACATCCTCACAGTTCCGTCCTTCTTGGGAACAAACAAGACAGGCGCTCCCCAGGGTGAAGCTCCATCTCGAATGAATCCCAGAGCCTTCAGTTCATTTATCTGATCCTTCATCTCCTTGGCCTCCTTCGGGTTGACTCTGTAGCATCCCTTAGAAATAGGGGAAGAAGGGGACTAGGTCAATGGTGAACTCCAAGTCTCGGTCTGGGGGTAACCCGGGAAGACTATCAGGAAAAACATCCATAAATTTGCTATGATAGGGTGCGGAGGTCTGGACTCTTCAGTGATAGAGGTATAGGTAACACATTCCATCTCCTCCGGAGTTCGAGAGATTTCAAACTCCGGTTCTCCAGGTGGACTGAAGACTACACATCCTCGATGACAGTCTATCAGCATGCTGCTTACTTAACCAGTCCATCCCTAGGACTACATCATAGTTAGGTAAGGGCATGACAAGCAAAGGTGCTATAAAGTTATGGCCAGCTATAGTGATAGGGCATTCACAGATTTCAGTGATAGGTAGGGGTCCTCCTCCAGTCATAACTCTACAGATCTTCTTGCTAAAGCCAGTAACTATATGGTGTGCAGAGATAAACTTTGTTGCAAACTGTGTGTTGCACCAGAGTCGAATAAAGCTAATGCAGGATGAGAATGTACATAGATGTAACCTGATATGACATCCGCATTAGGTTCCTGCTCCGGCTCTGGTTCCTCTGCAGTTAGGGCAAAAGCTCGCCCCGTCTTCTGTTGATGCTGCCCAAATTGCTGCTGCTGAGTGGGCAGAGGTCCTTTCTGCTGATTTCCTCCAGCTCTGTTGGCCGCTGAGGGGCAATCCTTCACTTGGTGGGTGGTAGACCCACAGATCAGACATTGTCCAAGCCTCTTCCGACAGATGTTCACCTGATGACCCGGCCTCTTGCAATAGCTACAGACAGGGATCTGCTTCTGGGGTGCTACATCATTATTCCTTGCTTGCTGGTGATGCTGGGGCCTGTTGTTGTTGTGTTGTTGTTGTTGTTGTTGGGCTTCTTCTGATTACCCTGGAAGTTGCTAGTTCCAGGATAATCTCTCTTCGAGCGGGCAGGTTGGCTCTTTCTATGTCTTGTGCTCGTTCCAGGATCTTCTCATAAGTCTTAGCACCGCCTGAGATCACATAGGTGCGGATTTCTTCTCTTAGTCCAAATCTGAACCTTTCAGCACGATCGTCAGGATCAGCCACCAGGTTCTTGGCAAATCGGCTGAGCTGGCCGAATTCAGCAGCATATTCTCCCACAGTCATGTTGCCCTGCTTCAGGTTCTGGAATTGTCGCTCCATCTCCCGCAACTCTGAAGTTGGGAAGAACTTCCTCTGGAATAACCTCTTGAAGGTGTCCCAATCAACTTGCCTATCCTGGAGTCGGGGTTCATTCCGATACCAGGTGCTTGCTACATTCTGCAGTTGGAGTCCTACTGCTTCAGCCTTGAGGTCTTCTGGAAGTCGAGCGACGCTCAGGAGACGCTCCATATTGTCGAGCCATTCGTCAGCATAGACGATTCCCTCGGTTCCCTTGAAAGGTCGAGGGTTCTGCTTCTTAAAGCTCTCAATATCGCCCACCTTGGCAGGCCTTGGTTCCTGTTGAGCTGCTTCTCCTCTTTCCAGTGCAGCCATAGCCACGCTATGAGCATTCTCCATGCCTTCTCTCATAATGGCCGTCTGCTCGCGATGAGCTTCACTTGAGTTCTCTGGGCTTCTAGCACTCCTCTTAGCAGACCTATGAGGTCAGTGGGGTCTACAGGCACCGGTGGGGCAGCTGGAGTGGGCGTAACCACAGGGAGTTGCATCTCCGTCTGGAAGATGATGGATCTACCGTTGAAGCGGCAAACAACCCACGAGGTGCATTCAATGGTGTAAAACCCGGACTTAGTTGAGGCGGTGGGGTTTGATCAGGCGTTGACATCCCATCGCCAGCAGGGTTGGTATTGTCAGTGGCCATTCTCTGGAAGGTTTAGGATATAAACATAAGCAAGGTAGCCTATCTATAATCAAACAAAAATATTTAATTATAATATATTTCGGTCCTATGTTGTGGTAAATTAATGTTCTAAATGTTTCCTAGGTTTTCCTAAGTTGTTGATTGAAAAGACCTGCATGGGCCACCACTAAAAACATGTCACGACCCGATCCCAATTTCTTGGGTCGACTCGGATCATGCCCAGCCTGCACCGTTGTTGAGACGGCGGCAGTAAGCTGTATCCCATATGCAGGTACAATCAACAACATTTGAAACTATAATTGCCACAACATTTAATTAAACGATATAAACTTGTCCATTACAAAGCTTGTCCACAACTTTAACATAACATTTATTTTATTTAAAAGATAAACTAAAACTCCAACTAAGCAGAAGTGTCATCATCATCTCCATGGACCTCGTCTGGGAGCACAGCAGGGTACAGCTCCGGGTCATAGTAACTACTGATCAGTAGCTCTGAGTCATCAATAGAACCTATTGGGTGTGGGGGATCCAGTCAGGAAAGGAGCAAGTACAATTATGAAAATTAACAATTTGCATAATGAATAGAAACTTGCAATATTAAATAATTTTGAAACAATGATTTCCAACTATAAAACAATTGTGATTTGAGTAAGCAGTATCTATGACCGGTTTAGGATGATTCAATTGTATCCTATTGATACGGTCCGGCCTAACCCCGTGTGAAGAGGGGTAAGCTCGCACATTCATTAACTATTTGGCTTTGATCATAGATAACTACGCTACTCCCCATTATCCCGATGCAATGATTCAGTATATTACTCTAGGAGAGAGTACGTGTAACAGTTGTGTATTTAACATGCAAAATTTCTAATATTAATTAAACTGCAATTAACCACAACCGTACTTGCCTTGATTTAAACTGAGAGTCGATGGATGTTCCGAGTAGATGCTAGTTACGCCTTCGAAATCCTACAAATGGAGCATCTATACTTATCAATCTGTATCAAACCAACTAAGTGTGCTAGTTACAATCTCTATTTTCTTTCCTAATAAATTTTATCCTTTTTATTCTAATTAGAACACAATTATCGGATGGTTTACTATTTACAAGAAAACATCAATTTAATCCTTTCTTTTTGGAAAACTTA
>JANAVB010002217.1:22500-52779 GCA_029216955.1 Iris pallida | reverse complement strand
TTCTAATTATTAGTTGAATTGTTTAATTTTTATAAATGTACTTTGCTCCCTCCTGATTGGAGACCACATTTTTAGGGGATGTTGAGGATGCTGAGCTATTGTACAATAGCTATTATGACCCAGTTCTGTACCCTGTGGTGTTGCCGGAGTCCCCACTGGAGGACGCAGGACCTGAGGCCGACGAGCCGAACGCTTAACTAGATATTTTTTTGTTTCCAGTTTTGTTGTTTTGGAATTCTATTAGTTTGAATTCAGCATTCATTTCAGTTCTTTTACTTTCCAGTTGTATTTAATTAAATATTGAATAAAGTTTTAAATTCCCGAATATTCAGTTGTGACAAATGTATAGATGTTGTTGTGATTACCTGCTAATGGAACATCTTTCTGCCGCCGTCTCACAATGGTGCAGGCTGGGCATGATCCGGTTCGACCCAATTATTTGGGATCGGGTCGTGACATATTTTTAGTGGTGGCCCATGCATGTCAGAAACAACAACTTAGAAAAACATACCTAGAAACAATTAGAACACTAAAACATTGATTTGTCACAACATAGGTCCAAATTATATACATAAATATTTTTGTTTGACTATAGACTGGTAGGATACCTTGCTTATGTTTGTACCCTAAACCTTCCAGAGTATGGCCAAAGGGAAGACTACCCGTTCCGGCCCTGCTGAAGATGAGGTGTCATCTACCAATCACACCCCACTTTCTCAAGCACGTCGGGACCCATCTCCCTTGCAGCTGACTGTTCGTCCCCATGCTGCACCAGCACCCCGTCCCGTTTACGCTACTACAGCGTAAATGACAGAATCGGTGCTTCCCTGGACTGAGCCGCAGTCCCTTGCGGTAGAGCCCGTACCAGCTGCCCCACCAGTGCCCGTGGATCCCACCGATCTAGTGGGCATGCTACGAGGAGTGCTTGAAGCACAGAGAGCCCAAGCAGAAGCTCATCGAGAATAGACCGCAGCCCAAGCTGAAGCCCATCGCGAGCAAACCGCGATAATGAGAGAAGGCATGGAGAATGCCTATAACGTGGCTATGGCTGCCCTCGAGAGAGGAGGAACAACTTCATTGGAGCCACGGCCAGCCAAGGTAAACATAAATTCAGAAGTTAAGTTATATATCATTAAGTCCATTCTTTTGATTAGAGGCGTGTTATTACATGAAGGTCGGAGATATAGAGAGTTTCAAGAAGCAGGGCCCTCGGCCTTTCAAAGTAACCGAGGGTATCATCTACGCCGATGAATGGCTAGACAGCATGGAGCGTATCTTGAGCGTCGCTCGACTCCCAGAGGACCTCAAGACCGAAGCAGGAGGACTCTAGCTGCAAGATGTGGCAAGCACCTGGTATCGGAATGAACCCCGACTCCAGGACAAGCAGCTTGACCGGGACACCTTCAAGAGGCTGTTCCGCAGGAAGTTCTTTCCAATATCAGAGATACGAAAGATGGGAAGACAGTTTCAGGACCTTAAGCAAGGGAACATGACGGTTGGAGAGTACGCGGCAGAGTTCAGCCGATTTAGCCGCTTTGCCCAAAACTTGGTTGCTGACCCCAAGGATCGTGCTAAAAGATTCAGGTATGGACTAAGGAAAGAAATTCGCACCCCTGTGATCGCAGGCGGCGCCAAGACATACGAGAAGATTCTGATACGAGCTCAGGACGTAGAGAAGAGCCAGCCTTCTCGTTCAAAGAGGGAGTATCCTGGAACCAACAACTTCCAGGGTAACCAGAAGAGGCCCAACAACAACAATAGGCCTTCGCACCATCAGCAGCAGCACCATCAAGCAAGGACCAATGAACGAGCGCCTCAGAAGCAGATCCCTGTCTGCAATTTCTGCAAGAGGCCAAGACATCAGGCGCTCATCTGCAGGAAGAGGCTAGGACATTGTCTAGTCTGTGGGTCTGCCACCCACCAAGTGAGGGACTGCCCCACAACATCCAACCGGACCAGAGCAACTCAGCAAAGAGCTCCCCTACCCACTCAGCAACAACGGTTCGGACAACACCAGCAGAAGACCGGGCAAGCTTTTGCCCTAGCAGCAGAAGATCAAGAACCAGAGCAGGAACCCACCACTGATGTCATCACAGGTTTCATTTATGTGTTTTCATATCCTTCTCTAGCATTATTTGATTCAGGTGCATCACACAGTTTCATATCATCAAAGTTTATTTCTGCATACCACCTAGATACGGGACTTAGCAAGATGATTAGTAGAGTTATGACCAGTGGTGGACCCATACCTATCACTGAGGCTTGTAACTGTCCCATAACTATCTCAGGCCACCAATTCTTAACACCCTTACTTGTGATGCCCTTGTCCAACTATGAAGTAGTCCTAGGGATGGACTAGTTAAGTGAGCAGCATGCGCTGATAGATTGTCATAGAGGATGTGTAATCTTCAGCCCACCAGTAGAACCGGAGTTTGAAATCTCTCGAGCTCCGGAAGACATGAAGAGTATTACCTACTCCTCTATCACCGAAGAACCCGGGCCTCCTTACCCTATTATAATAGAATTCATGGACGTCTTTCCAGATAGTCTTCCAGGATTGCCGCCAGATCGAGATGTGGAATTCACCATCGACCTAGTACCCGAGTCTTCTCCTATTTCTCGAGGATGCTACAGAGTCAATCCTAAGGAGGATAAGGAGATGAAGGACCATATTGACGAACTAAAGGCACAAGGATTTATCAGAGACGGGGCTTCACCCTGGGGAGCACCAGTTTTGTTCGTGCCCAAGAAGGATGGAACCGTGCGAATGTACATTAATTACCGGACGCTGAACAACATCACCATCAAGAATAAGTATCCTCTGCCCCGGATCGATGACCTGTTTGATCAACTAAGTGGAGCCAAGGTATTTTCAAAGATAGATCTCAGATCAGGCTACCACCAAATCAAGGTCAGGAAGGAGGATATTCCGAAAATGGCATTCAACACCAAGTATGGACAATTTAAATTTTTGGTCATGCCGTTTGGACTGACGAATGCTCCTACAGTATTCATGAACCTTATGAACAAGGTCTTCCATGAATACCTGGATCAGTTTGTTGTTGTCTTCATCGATGACATACTGATCTACTCGAAGACTGAAGAAGAGCATGAAGAGCACCTGAGGAAAGTTCTGAGCACCTTGAGGAAGGAGAAGCTCTATGGTAAGCTATCGAAATGTGAATTCTTTTTTAGACAAAATGGAATTTCTGGGCCATGTTGTCACAGGAAAAGGAATTTCGGTGGATCCAAAGAAGATAGCTGCTATTGAGAAGTGGACTGCACCAAGTTCGGTTGTAGAAATTATAAGCTTTTTGGGTTTATCTGGCTACTACCGAAAGTTTGTGAAGGATTTCTCTAGGATTGTTGAACCAATGACGAAGCTCACTAGAAAGAATAAAGAATTTATTTGGTCTGAAACTTGCCAGTCAGCTTTTGAGGAACTGAAGAAGAGGCTTACAACGGTGCCGATACTTGCGCTACCCGCTGGTACCGGCAGTTTCTCAATTTATAGTGATGCTTCCGGTAAGGGATTGGGTTGCGTTCTTCAACAACACGGAAAAGTAATTACTTACGCATCTAGGCAATTACGGACTCATGATAAGAACTATCCCACACATGATTTGGAGCTTGCAGCGGTAATATTTGTATTGAAGCCATAGAAACAGTACCTTTATGGAGAGAGAGTGAAAATATTTATAGACCATAAAAGTCTTAAATATGTTTTCACTCAGAAAGAGCTGAACATACGACAGAGACGATGGCTAGAGCTGATGAAGGATTTCGACATCAACCTGTAGTACCATCCGGATAAGGCTAATGTTGTTGCAGATGCACTTAGTCGATACCCGATGGCAATGTTCTTGACCAAGTAACGTCATTTGATGGAGGACATGAAAAAGTTTGGACTGGAGATTGTACTGCCCGAAGGAGAAATGAAGAAACTGGGAAGAGAAGCCATTGTACCAGGAGCTGATTCAACAATGATGCAGTTGCAAGTGCATTCGAGTCTAATAGACAGAGTCAAGAAGGCACAATTCTAAAACGAAATGCTTTGCAAACTCAGAGATCAAGTGCTGGCACAGGAACACTTGAAGGATTCTCAATCGCCAGCGACGGAGCACTGAAGAATGGTACGAGGCTTTGCATACCAACTGGCGAACTAAGGAACGAGCTGATATAGGAAACACACCAGTCGCAGTATTCCATACATCCTGGAGCCAACAAAATGTATCGGAATATGCTTACTATAGTATGGTGGTATGGAATAAAGAAGGGCGTATCCAGGTATGTGGCCAGATGTTTAATTTGTCAACAAGTGATAGCTAGTAGACAGAGACCAGCAGGACTGTTACAGCCGCTCATATCCCGGAGTAGAAATGGAAGCACATAACAATGGACTTCGTATCGAGACTGACTCGATCCCAAGGAGGAAAGGATGCCATTTGGGTTATCGTGGACCGACTGAAGAAGTCAGCTCACTTTATCCCCTTCAAGGTTGGTCTATCCACCAAGAAGTTGGCAGCACTGTACATGCGGCACATCTACCGGATTCATGGAGTTCCGGTAAGTATTGTGTCTGACAGAGATACTAGATTTATCTCTCACTTTTGGAAGAGTTTGCATGACAGTTTGGGAACACAACTGAAGTTCAGTACCGCCTACCACCCCCAGACTGACGGACAATCCGAGAGAATGATCCAGACGCTAGAAGACATGCTAAGATCCTGCGTCTTGGAATTTGGAGGGTCTTGGGAAGACCATTTGCACTTAGTAGAGTTTTTTTACAACAACAGCTACCAAGCTAGCATCGGTATGACACCGTTCGAGGCACTCTATGGACGTCGTTGACGCACTCCACTTGCTTGGGACGACGTCGAAGAACGAGTATTGCTTGGACCTGAGATGGTGACCGATGCAGCAGAGAAGGTAAGAATGATCAGAGACAAGCTCAGAATTGTCCAGGACAGACAGAAGCATTGGGCCGATAGCAGCCGACGGCCGTTGGAGTTTGAAGAATGTGACAGTGTGTTCGTGAAGATCTCTCCTACCAGAGGAACCATCCGTTTCGACAGAGCAGGAAAGCTAAGCCCCAGGTATATTGGTCCTTTTGAAGTACTTAACTGGATTGGAGAACTGGCTTATCGGGTGGCTCTACCCCCAAGTCTCGAAGGCATCCACAACGTCTTCCACGTTTCGCAGCTGAGACGCTACATCCCGGACCCGAGCCACATCTTGGACCATTCGGAGCTGGAAATTGGACCCAACCTCATAGTGCCAGAGAAGCCGGTTGCAATATTAGACAAAGGAGAGAAGAGAACCAGGACCTCTGTGATGCCGATAGTCAGAGTCATGTGACGGCGCAACTCACCAGGCGAGTCGACCTGGGAGCGAGAAGACCAGATGCGGGAGCAGTATCCGTATTTGTTTGAGATTTGAGGTAACCCCTAACCCTGCCTTTAATTTCGAGGGCGAAATTTTCTAAGGAGGGAAGGTTGTGAAACCCACATTTTTTTTCGAAATTATTGGATTATTGGATTAATTGCAATTTGGATTATTATTGGATTTTGGTTATATATATTATATTAGTATTATATTTATTATTATTATTGTCGGGTCAAAAATTATTTTTAAATAATAATTGGGATTTTTGTTTGCGAGACCGAGCCTGGACCGGTTTTCCGAAACCCAACTCAGTCCGAACCCGCCCTTAGTTCCCTTCTTTTAAAAAAAATCCTGATTGCTATATATTAATTTTTATAAAAAAACCTTTTTCCCTAATCCTACTCCAGCCACTGGACCAAGCCCACGATCCTTTCCCACTTCTCCTTCTTTCCCTCTCACTCCACAGACCACTCCAACTCCTCCTTCTTTTTCTCAACTCCCCTCCTTCTTAAAACCCTCTCCTCACAATCTTTCCTCTCCTCACACTCTCTCTCTCTCTCTCACAAGAGCATCAGAACCCTCCCCTCACTCTTTCCTTCCTAGGCTCCCCGTGCCCTAATCGGACCCGCGCCCGCGGCTCCGCCCAGCCACGACCCGCGCCCACAGCGCGCCCGTCGCCAGCACCTCCTCCGGCCTCCCCATGTCGAGCTGCGCCCATCCAGCGAGCTCCCCCAACCGCTTCGCCGGCGCCCGCGTTCCCCGGTCCAACCCGGTCGGCTCCGCTCCGGTGCCGCACCACCAGCCGGCCCCGGTGCTGTACCCCCTGCTGTGCGTCTCCCCACGCGAGCCCTACGCCGCTCCCTGGTCGGCCCCCTCAGCCCCTCCGATCTCCCCGTACGCCCCTGTGCCGGACCCCGACCCTCGCCGCTGCTGTCCCGGCCTCCTCCGCGAGCACTGGCCGACCCCCTCGGCCGTTCCCCTCTTTCTGAGCTCCCGATCTACTATCCCGTGCTCGACTCGCCGTCCGCAACATCTTGCGGGTTCCGATCCGTTGACCAGCACCTTCTCGCGTGATTCCAGCGCTATCCCGGGGTTTTCGAACCTGTTGTCCGTGGTTTTCTTTCTATATTGTCATCTGAGAGCTCTAGCAGAGCAACCCAAGGTATAATTCTTTTGTTCTGTTCCATTTTCGGTAGTCGATGATGAGAATTGGTCCCCGATTCTCTTCCGGGAATTCGGTTTTTAGGTGGATGTCGTAGTTTCGGAGTTTCCAAAAACATTCTGTGATTTCTTTCTGTGTTGGTTTGGATTTTCGAAATTTTGACATTTTTGATTTTTTTTAGGTTTTCCGATTCTGCTTCGGAAATGACTTATGTGTATATATTTTCTATAAAAATGTGTTACCTGGTTTGGGACTATTATTATGGGTGTTTGGCGCATTTTCCCAGTTTCGGGTTATCCCAAATATAGAGGGAATGCTGCCCAATTTTTAAAAAACTTTATAAAAGAATTTCAAATCGGTTTTTGGAAATAATTTATTAAATAGATTTTTGGGCGACGACCATACCGGTCTGTGGGCCCTAGCGAAATGCAAACGTAACCGGTCAGGTCGGACGTTGAGGCATTAGCTAACTGTGATGATTGGACCAAGTCTGAGACTCCTAAGATTTAATTTAATTTATTTTTAGTTTTGTTTTCGATATTTAAAATACGGGACATTAGTCAGAGCTAACTAATTTTCTCTTATTTCATTTATGTAAAGTTTGTAAGGACATAAGCCCATATTTCTATTTTGTTAGCTGTGCCCCTGTATTGCGTAGTCTAGGTTTTTCATTTTCTTTTCTTGGTTGATTTTTTCTTTATTTTCTGGTTGGTTTTATTCTTCGTAATTAGGCGCTTAGTTACAAAATGGCTAATAAATATTTTGTATAAATTAATAAGGTTTTCTCACAATAAATAATTAGGAGAATTGTAAGTTTGTAATTTAAACAAAATTCACGTTTTTCTCATTTACAAGAAAAATAGTAGTTTTATATATAATATTACAAAATATAAGTTTTGCCAAATTAACCGGTAATTGCCATTTTTCCAATTAATCAATAAATCGACTTATTTTGGATAAATAATAAACGAACGTAGAATTGCGACGTTAGACGTTTTTCGGTAGAATAATAAACAAACTTAAAACTTGACTAGGACCTGCTACTAGAAATTGCAACTAGCACACCTAGAATGGTCTCAATTTTGGTTCTAAGTCAAGTTCTCCAACTGTAGAATCTCGGAGACGAACCTAGCATCTTTCCGGAACCAACATCGTTTCCAGTCATAAATAAGGGCAAGTACGGTTGTGTTTATTGAGCAATTTAATTAGTAATTTTTATCTGCATGCTTAAACCACATTGTTACACGGAACTCTCTCCTAGAGTATTGATTGATATTGATTGATTGCGGGATATTGGGGGAGTAGTGTAGTACCTTTGACCAATATCCCAAATAGTATAATGATTGTATTAGCTTACCCCTCTTACACACGGGGATAAGCCATATCGTATCGCTAGAATACAATTGTACAACCCAAGCCGGTCATAGTCATTATCTACTCAAATCACATTATTTTTTATCGTGTAGAATTGTTGGAAAATATTTCAAAATTGTTTAATATTGCAAATTTCTTATTAGTTGAATTGTTTAATTTTCATAATTGTACTTTGCTCCCTCCTGACTGGAGACAACATTTTTAGGGGATGTTGAGGATGCTGAGCTATTGTACAATAACTATTATGACCCAGTTCTGTACCCTGTGGTGTTGCCGGAGTCCCCATTGGAGGACGCAAGGCCTGTCACGACCCGCTCCCGAATAATCGGACACGAGTCGGACACGCCCAGCCTTCATTGTTAGATACAATGAAGTAAGCTGTACCAAGCTAGGGAAACTAACCAGATAAACATGAAAGTATAGAATCACAGCAACTATATAATGTGTCCCAACCAGAGTAAATACAATATCTGAATTTATTACAATTCAGCTATAAAGAGTCTGCTAGTCTCAATACATGGAAAGATAAAGGAAAACTAATGAAGTACTAGGCCTCTGCAGCCTCTAGGTCACAAGCAGCTCCAGCTGGCTCAGTAGGGAAAGCAATATCCTGTCCATAGTAGGTGTCACACAAAGCCTCCATCTCACCTGCAACATATCCTATTCAGGAGCGGAGCAAGTACAATTCTAGGTAATGAACAAGACATCATGATATAAAAGTACAAGGAAACATGGAAGGTACAGGGAAATACAGGTGAATAAGTACATGAAGAACAGGGTAAAGTACATGAAAGAACAGTGTAAAGTACATGAAGAACATGAATGTAAGAACATGATATGTAAGCACCTGAAAGAACAAGATATCATGGAATCACAGGAAATAAGTACAAGGTAATCTCCTGAACATATGTGTACTGCATTTGAAATATAACTAAATATGTGACCGGCTAGGGTAAGCACATGAAAGAACATGAAAGCACATGAATGGTGACTTAGGACCCGCGTGCACGATGCGGGGTCTAAGCTAAAACACACCTGAGTTGTTACTTGGGATTGGTCACATAGATAGCATATTTCCCCTCCCCAGATACAAGTAATAAGCACAAGAGAACAAGAGCACCAGAAAGAACATGACGTGTTGCAATTGTGTCACTCAAGGAAGTACAGGGAAGATAATGTAAAGTACAAAACCGTAGAGTGTACTTGCCTGGCTCCAGGAAAGTACAAGTAGGCAAAAGGCTAGCTATCCTCCTGTATAAAATGATGATGTGTACAATTGGTTAATAACAGCTAAAACTATTTGGTTATCAATAATTAATCATGCAAAATTCCTAGGTTTTACTCCTATTTGATTTTAGAGAAATCAAAATTAACCATATCCTAGCAAGTATTCAAATTTTAACTAATGGACTATAACTTATTCCTCATATCATCTATATGTCCAACTTGACATTCCTGGCTATACTCCAATATCAAGGATGGACTGTCCTATATCAGTCTATATTGATCATTAGGAAAACCTTCAAAGACAGAAATTAACTAGTTAGCTTTTAAGCTAGTACTGAACTCCATTAATATTTACTCTCACTAACCTCATAACTTCCATATCCTAGCCAAATCTTCACAGGAATCAAATCATCTAACACTTGCCAAGTCTGAAAACATAGGAACCTATAATAGCTGGAACTAGCCTGGCAACTAGAATGTGAATGATTTGATTAACCTGTGATTTCCTACCACAGTCCTGAAGAGGAATTAGTCCTAAATAGGACTGAAATGGATCACTCTAAACAAACTGACATGGTCAGTCTTGTTTAGACTGATACATCAGCCTATTAGAACTAATGTAACAGTTCCAAATCATCAACCTTATCCTAAATTCAGCCAAGTCTGAAAACATACCTATTCGAGATTGACAGTATCCTGAACTGTTAATGAACAGACTCCTATAGGGACATAGCTTTCAATCCTAAAGCTTGGCTGTTATTAGTTTAGTTCAAAAGGTGTTTGAATAAACAGGTTCTAGACATTCAAACCATAGGATATAATGTCACAGAAATTCCAATTCACTGGATATCCAATTCACAGGAAATTTCCAGTCACAGGAAATATAAATCTCTGGATATTCAAAATCACAGGAGATCAATTCACTGGATATCCAACCATAGCATTGGTTCCAGGTTCCTACTGAACCAAAGGAACCACAGGGAAACCCAAACTGACATATGAGCAAACACAGGTTCCTGTGTTAACTGATCCATAAGGAATGTCCCAGGTTCCTCTAACTGAACCATGAGGAAATCAATTTGGTTTAACCAAGATCAATCTATGATTCCTGATAACAAAATAACCCAACTTCCCTACTCAAACTCAGGAAATCTGAGACTGAACTTAAACAATCCTGAGAATTATCTCAGAAATCACACTGTGATAATTCCCAGTTTTGAATATTGAACCATCCTTCCCAACAAGACATTCCAGGGTTGGAATGAATCGAGATTGACATGGTTCTCAGGAGAACCTCCATTCAGTCACACAAAATCGCCATAAATTCTTCAGGAACAGAGAATACAATATTAGACAACACGTATTAACAAATTCAGAGATTAAACAATGATGAACACTGAACCCTGAAGATATATACATGGATATGCACTGATATCTAAAACTGAAATAATCAAATAGCCAAAATATATTGCTCGAGATTCCCATCTAAATAGGCAACAATGACGAAGGGTTCTAAAAGTGAAATTTCATCCAGAGGAATGTCAGTATCAAACTGACCTTATGCTCGAATCAAACTATAACCATACATGGTCCTATAATCAGTACAATCTTGCACTTAGTGAATTATCTGATGGAGTTAATCCTAACAGTCCTTATATGCTGAAAATTTCACTCAACACCAAGAGTTAACACAATAAATGGCAGGAAGGTTTAAGGGAAGAAAATACCTTCCAAAAGTTAATCCGAAATCGATTCGACACCAACTCTGTGTCGATCACACGACTCAAGGCCTTGTCCTTGAATCCCTGAGTCAAAGAAGGAAAATGATGGGGAACAGAGATCATATCTAAATTAAACCACCGATCATTTCAAGAGGAACGATCACTAGTCTTAGAAAACTTACCAAAATTAGAAGGCTCAAAGATCCAATCCAAAATTCGACGTGGTGTTTACAGGAAACTACAAGGTGATTAAACAAACAGTAAGGATGCATCAACACCTATGACCATCTGAATACTCTAGTAATGATTCAGATCTGATCATCCTCAGATCTATTCCAAAAGATCAGATCTGATCAAAAATAAGGTTCAGGGAAATGAGTATAAGTAAGGATTTATACCTACGTTCCTTCACTAAAAGTTAGTGCACAGGAATTTGCTTAATAGCAGGGATTCGAGCATTCCAACTGATAATCCAAATGGAGACAATCTAGATTGATTTGATCCTAAGGAAATATGAGCAAACCAAAATAATGAGATCAGATCTTCGTTTGATCGAGAATGAATCAATCAAAGAATGGAAATCTAGAGATACTTACCAAGGAATTGTTCGAACTCTTGGTCGATCAATGGGAAGTTATCCTCAACCTTACTGCTAGGATCGTCAAGACCAACCCCAGTGTCCTTCTTCACACATCCGCCATGGCCAAGGAGCTTCTCTCTCTGGTACTGAGCTGCAGGGATTCGAGGAGAAGGAGAATGAATAGTCAAGGTTTGGGAGAAGGATCGGTTGCTTATATAGGTGGTTAGAAAAAGAAATCGATGGATCGAGAAGAATGGGAAAATGCGGGAAAGGAAATTCTCTCGGCAGAAAGTACATGGATGGCTTCTCCAAAACTGATTTTTGAATTTAAAAAGAAAGTTGCTTGAGCATTTGGTTAAACTGAAAGGGGAAGAAGGCTGTTCTCCTCAGGAGAATTAGGTTAGAACTGGGCTTTTTTCCAAAATGGGCCTCACCACCAAAACAACTATTAGAGCCCACAGGTTAAAAGTCCAAAGACTAAAACATGAATATAGTTCAAAATTTAAATCACTTAAAGTATCTCTAAATAAATTAAGTCTCATAAAAAAATATTTGAAATTTCCAATTATCAGGGAAATGGAGTTACAAATATCCCCCCCTAAAAAATTTCGTCCTCGAAATTCAATGACCAAATCAATATCCGCAATTCTCAAAAGATCCAAACACCAGTTTTTTATTGAAATAGAAAAATAGGGTACAATCAAACAAATAGAGTGGGATAGCGCTCTCGCATCTCATCCTCGCGCTCCCATGTGGACTCTCTTGGAGAGTGGTGTCTCCACATGACACGGACAAGAGGAATGGTCTGGCTCCTCAGATGCTTCTCTCTTCGGTCGAGGATCTCTACTGGCTGCTCCTCGTAAGTCAAACTCGGGCCCACCTCCAGCTCAGAATAGTCCACCACATGGCTCGGGTCTGGAATGTATCGTCGAAGCTGGGATATGTGGAAAACATCGTGCACTCCCTCCAATCTAGCTGGAAGCGCTAGTCGGTACGCCACCTCGTCAATCCGTGCCGTCACGTCGAATGGTCCGATGAATCTCGGACTGAGCTTTCCGTCTCTGCCGAACCGAATGACGCCTCTGGTCGGTGAGACCTTCAGGAACACTCTGTCTCCAACCTCAAACTCAAGTGGCCGTCTGTGGCTGTCCGCCCAATGCTTCTGCCGATCCTGTGCAACCCTGAGGCGATCTCTGATCAGTCTGACTTTCTCTGCTGAGTCCACCACCATCTCTGGCCCAAGTAAAGCTCTCTCGCCAACGTCGTCCCAAGATAACGACGTGCGACATCTCCGCCCGTACAGTGCCTCGAATGGAGTCATCTCGATGCTGGCCTGATAACTGTTGTTATAGGCAAATTCCACCAGGTGTAAATGGTCCTCCCACGAACCGTCGAAGTCGAGTGCGCAAACCCGCAGCATGTCCTCCAGGGTCTGAATGGTCCTCTCGGACTGCCCGTCCGTCTGTGGATGATAGGCCGTGCTGAACTTCAACTGTGATCCCAAGCTCTGCTGTAGACTCCTCCAGAAGTATGATGTGAAGCGGCTGTCTCGATCTGAAACGATGCTGACTGGCACTCCGTGAATCCGCACAATCTGACGCATGTAGAGGTCTGCGAGCTTCTCGGTCGACAGCCCAACCTTAAACGGAATAAAGTGAGCGGACTTTGTCAATCTGTCCACGATCACCCAAATAGCGTCCTTGCCACTGGGAGTACGCGGTAATCCAGAGACAAAGTCCATGGTAATGTGCTCCCATTTCCATTCCGGAATAGGTAAAGGCTGGAGTAGTCCCGCTGGTCTCTGGCACTCCGCCTTGACTTGCTGGCACACAAGGCATCTGGAAACAAATCTGGCGACCTCTCTCTTCATCCCATACCACCAAACATACTCACGCAAATCCTTGTACATCTTAGTAGATCCAGGATGTATAGAATACTGCGACTGGTGGGCCTCCTGCATCACCTCTTTCCGCAAGTCCTTGGGCACACACAGCTGGCTCCCGTGCCTCAAGGATCCGTCCTCCGCAATGGCAAAATCGTCGAGCAGACCTAACTCTACCTGAGCTCTAAGACCTTGGATTCCTTCATCAAGCAACTGGGCCTCCTTGATCTTCTCTAGCAACCCCGACTGTATCTGCATATGCATCATCTGACCTCCATACCCTGGAAGAACAATCTCAATCCCAAGGCTCTCCAGATCCTCCAAGAGATGTCGGTCCATGGTGAGATACATAGCAATAGGATACCGACTGAGAGCATCTGCAACTACATTCGCCTTTCCAGGGTGGTACTGCAGACTGATGTCGAAGTTCTTCATGAGTTCCAGCCACCTGCGCTGCCTCATATTCAGCTCCTTCTGAGTAAAGATATACTTCAAGCTTTTGTGGTCCGTGAAGATGTCTACTCGCTCTCCATATAGGTAATGCTTCCACAGTTTCAAGGCAAATATGACTGCTGCAAGCTCCAAGTCATGTGTAGGATAATTCTTCTCATGGGGCCTCAACTGTCTAGAAGCATACGCTATAACCTTCTTGTTCTGCTCCAGCACACATCCCAAGCCTTTCCCCGAAGCATCGTTGTAGATGACGAATCCTCCTGATCCTGATGGCAAAGCTAGAACTGGGGCCGTCGTGAATCTTCTCTTCAATTCTTCAAATACTGTCTGGCAGGCGTCGCTCCATATGAACTCCTCGTCCTTCCGCGTAAGCTTCGTCATGGGCTCTGCTATCCTGGCGAAGTCCTTCACAAACTTCCTGTAGTATCCTGTAAGACCCAGGAAACTACGAATCTCTGCTACCGACTTGAGAGGTGCCCATGCTTCCACTGCCTCAATCTTCTTGGGATCCACAAAAATCCCCTCTCTAGTCACCACATGCCCTAAAAACTCCACTCTGTCCAAGAAAAACTCATATTTCGAGAGTTTCCCGTACAGCTTCTCCTTCCGCAGAATCTCCAGAACAATCCGCAGGTGCTCAACATGCTCCTCCTCTGTCTTGGAATAGATCAGAATGTCGTCAATAAAGACTACGACAAACTTATCCAAATATTTGTGGAAAACCTTATTCATCAGGTTCATAAACACAGCTGGGGCATTGGTGAGTCCGAACGGCATCACCAGGAACTCATACTGTCCGTATCGAGTGTTGAAGGCTGTCTTCGGAATATCCTGCTCCCGAACCTTCATCTGGTGGTACCCCGATCGAAGATCGATCTTAGAAAAGACCTTCGCTCCACTAAGCTGATCAAACAACTCGTCAATCCGTGGCAAAGGGTATCTATTCTTGATGGTGATGTTGTTGAGTGCACGGTAGTCAATGCACATCCTCACCGTCCCATCCTTCTTGGGTACGAAAAGTACCGGTGCTCCCCAGGGTGAAGCACTGGAGTGAATAAATCCCTTGCCCTCAAGCTCATCAATCTGCGCCTTCAACTCCGCAGCTTCCTTCGGGTTGATCTTGTAACGGTGCTAGGACTTTGGCGCTGATCCGGGCAATAGGTCGATGCTGAATTCTATAACCCGATCTGGTGGCAATCCTGGAAGCTCCTCGGGAAAGACGTCAAGATACTCTGCAATCAGTGGATGCGGCAACTCCTGGTCTTCTGCAACAGCTCCGAAGTAGACTCCCTCTGGCCTCTCTGCAACTCGTCTGCTGATCTCGAAAGGTGGAACTCCTGGCGGGCTGAAGATCACCTTCCCTTCATGGCAGTCTATTACAGCAAACTGCTCACTCATCCAGTCAATGCCGAGGAATACATCGAATCCGGGCAGTGGCATCACTAGAAGTCGAGCTCGAATCTCTCTTCCAGCAATAGTGAAAGGGCATTCCACCATCTCACTTACTGGTATAGAACCCCCTCCTGTCATGATCTGACAGTTCCGCCTAGTGGGCTTGGGTGTGAAGCCGTGTCTATGCAGAAACTCATATGATACAAAGCTATGGGTGGCTCCAGAATCAAACAATGCAATGGCAGGAAAAGAATGCAAGAATATAGAACCTGTGATCACATCTGGCACTGCCTCATCCTCCTCAACTGCAGCCATGACGTAAGTACGTCCCTGCTGTGCTCCTCCTCTCTGCTGCTGCTGGTGCTGTGCAAACCTCTGCTGCTGGGGTGGTAGAGCTCCTCCTCTCTGGGGTACAACAGGCAATGCTCTGGGTGGTACAGCCGGTGGTCCTCCAGCTCCTCGTCCTCCTGCTGGTCTGGCTGTAGCCTGAGCGCAGTCTCTCATCTGGTGTGCATCGGATCCGCAGAAGAGACAAAGTCCCAACCTCTTGCGGCACTCGTCGATGTGGTGTCCAGGGCGATGACAAAAAGTACAACTGATCGCTAGATGCTGTCTCTGATGCTGATGTGCTGGAGCTCTGGCCTGACGGTGATGCTGCTGCTGCTGCTGTGGCCTCGTCTGGGTCTGAGTCTGAACCCTCTTCGCTGGTGCCTGGAAACTGCTGCTGCCTACGTCCCGGTCCCTTTTCAGCCTTGGGTCTGCCTCCTTCTCTACAGCCTGAGCAATCTTCAGAATGCTCGCATACGTCGTCGCTTGACTGATCGCCACCGTATGTCGCAGCTCTCTGGTGAGACCCTTCTTGAATCTCCATGCTCTGTCCTCTGGCTCTCTAACCAAGCTCTCAGCAAACCTGCTGAGTCTGGTAAACTCCGAAGTGTACTGTGCGACCGTCATCGTCCCCTGCTGCAGCGCCTCGAACTGCATCCTCAACTCATCGCGCTCCACCTCTGGAAATAATTTCTCCTTGAACAGTGTTTTGAAAACTGTCCAAGACACCCAGGGCTCCGCCAACTGGGGGTCCTCCCGATACCAAGCTCTGGCCAAGTCGAAGAGTCGCATGCTAGCCACTGACACCTTCTGGTCCTCTGGAATATTCGCCATGGTCAGAGTCCTCTCTGCATTCTCCAGCCATTCATCTGCATAGATGATCCCCTCGTCGCCCCAGAAGTCCATCGGGCTAAGGTGCTGGTACTCCTTCGCTGTCCCTGGTCTCGGTCCTCGCGGTGCTGGAGGTGCTACTGGTGCTGGTGTTGGTGCTGCCGGCTCTCTGGTCCTCAGCGCGTCGATGACAGTCGCTCGAAACTGTGCGGCCTGCTGGTTCTGGGTCTCACAGAACTGAGCAGCCTGGTGGTTCTGGGCCTCCATGAATTGCTGAAACATCGCCATCACCTGGTTACCGTCAAACATCATCGTCGACGGCAATGCTGGAAAGATAGGAGGCGCTGGTGGAAGTGGATCTGCACGAACGTCTGGTGCGGCCTGCTCTGGTGCGGTCTGCTCCGAGCCGCCTGCAACTCCAGAAGTGCCTGCAACTCTAGACTGGTCTGCGGTCTTCCTCGTGGCTACCATCCTGCATAAAAAGAAAACTTGTTGAATGACAAACCCTAAAACCTAACAAACAATGTTTTTATAATAATAAAGCACCTGATAATCCTGATAATACCTGACATACCCTTATTTTTCGGTTTTCCTATGCTGTGATCAAGTTTCCCTAGTGTAAATCAAGTCCCCCAATAGTACGCTAAGTCCTAGGTACCATTAGGATAGACCTGCATGGGCCACCACTAAAAACATGTCACGACCCGCTCTCGAATAATCGGACACGAGTCGGACACGCCCAGCCTTCATTGTTAGACACAATGAAGTAAGCTGTACCAAGCTAGGGAAACTAACCAGATAAACATGAAAGTATAGAATCACAGCAACTATATAATGTGTCCCAACCAGAATAAATACAATATCTGAATTTATTACAATTCAACTATAAAGAGTCTGCTAGTCTCAATACATGGAAAGATAAAGAAAAACTAATGAAGTACTAGGCCTCTGCAGCCTCTAGGTCACAAGCAGCTCCAGCTGGCTCAGTAGGGAAAGCAATATCCTGTCCATAGTAGGTGTCACACAAAGCCTCCATCTCACCTGCAACATATCCTATTCAGGAGCGGAGCAAGTACAATTCTAGGTAATGAACAAGACATCATGATATAAAAGTACAAGGAAACATGGAAGGTACAGGGAAATACAGGTGAATAAGTACATGAAAAACAGGGTAAAGTACATGAAAGAACAGTGTAAAGTACATGAAGAACATGAATGTAAGAACATGATATGTAAGCACCTGAAAGAACAAGATATCATGGAATCACAGGAAATAAGTACAAGGTAATCTCCTGAACATATGTGTACTGCATTTGAAATATAACTAAATATGTGACCGGCTAGGGTAAGCACATGAAAGAACATGAAAGCACATGAATGGTGACTTAGGACCCGCGTGCACGATACGGGGTCTAAGCTAAAACACACCTGAGTTGTTACTTGGGATTGGTCACATAGATAGCATATTTCCCCTCCCCAGATACAAGTAATAAGCACAAGAGAACAAGAGCACCAGAAAGAACATGACGTGTTGCAATTGTGTCACTCAAGGAAGTACAGGGAAGATAATGTAAAGTACAAAACCGTAGAGTGTACTTGCCTGGCTCCAGGAAAGTACAAGTAGGCAAAAGGCTAGCTATCCTCCTGTATAAAATGATGATGTGTACAATTGGTTAATAACAGCTAAAACTATTTGGTTATCAATAATTAATCATGCAAAATTCCTAGGTTTTACACCTATGTGATTTTAGAGAAATCAAAATTAACCATATCCTAGCAAGTAATCAAATTTTAACTAATGGACTATAACTTATTCCTCATATCATCTATATGTCCAACTTGACATTCCTGGCTATAATCCAATATCAAGGATGGACTGTCCTATATCAGTCTATATTGATCATTAGGAAAACCTTCAAAGACAGAAATTAACTAGTTAGCTTTTAAGCTAGTACTGAACTCCATTAATATTATCTCTCACTAACCTCATAACTTCCATATCCTAGCCAAATCTTCATAGGAATCAAATCATCTAACACTTGCCAAGTCTGAAAACATAGGAACCTATAATAGCTGGAACTAACCTGGCAACTAGTGGCAACTAGATAATGTGAATGATTTGATTAACCTGTGATTTCCTACCACATCCTGAAGAGGAATTAGTCCTAAATAGGACTGAAATGGATCACTCTAAACAAACTGACATGGTCAGTCTTGTTTAGACTGATACATCAGCCTATTAGAACTAATGTAACAACTCCAAATCATCAACCTTATCCTAAATTCAGCCAAGTCTGAAAACATACCTATTCGAGATTGACAGTATCCTGAACTGTTAATGAACAGACTCCTACAGGGACATAGCTTTCAATCCTAAAGCTTGGCTGTTATTAGTTTAGTTCAAAAAGTGTTTGAATAAACAGGTTCTAGACATTCAAACCATAGGATATAATGTCACAGAAATTCCAATTCACTGGATATCCAATTCACAAGAAATTTCCAGTCACAGGAAATGTAAATCTCTGGATATTCAAAATCACAGGAGATCAATTCACTGGATATCCAACCATTGCATTGGTTCCAGGTTCCTACTGAACCAAATGAACCACAGGGAAACCCAAACTGACATATGAGCAAACACAGGTTCCTGTGTTAACTGATCCATAAGGAATGTCCCAGGTTCCTCTAACTGAACCATGAGGAAATCAATTTGGTTTAACCAAGATCAATCTATGATTCCTGATAACAAAATAACCCAACTTCCCTACTCAAACTCAGGAAATCTGAGACTGAACTTAAACAATCCTGAGAATTATCTCAGGAATCACACAGAGATAATTCCCAGTTTTGAATATTGAACCATCCTTCCCAACAAGACATTCCAGGGTTGGAATGAATCGAGATTGACATGGTTCTCAGGAGAACCTCCATTCAGTCACACAAAATCTCTATAAATTCTTCAAGAATAGAGAATACAATATTAGACAACACGTATTAACAAATTCAGAGATTAAACAATGATGAACACTGAACCCTGAAGATATATACATGGATATGCACTGATATCTAAAACTGAAATAATCAAATAGCCAAAATATATTGCTCGAGATTCCCATCTAAATAGGCAACAATGACGAAGGGTTCTAAAAGTAAAATTTCATCCAGAGGAATGTCAGTATCAAACTGACCTTATGCTCGAATCAAACTATAACCATACATGGTCCTATAATCAGTACAATCTTGCACTTAGTGAATTATCTGATGGAGTTAATCCTAACAGTCCTTATATGCTGAAAATTTCACTCAACACCAAGAGTTAACACAATAAATGGCAGGAAGGTTTAAGGGAAGAAAATACCTTCCAAAAGTTAATCCGAAATCGATTCGACACCAACTCTGTGTCGATCACACGACTCAAGGCCTTGTCCTTGAATCCCTGAGTCAAAGAAGGAAAATGATGGGGAACAGAGATCATATCTAAATTAAACCACCGATCATTTCAAGAGGAACGATCACTAGTCTTAGAAAACTTACCAAAATTAGAAGGCTCAAAGATCCAATCCAAAATTCGACGTGGTGTTTACAGGAAACTACAAGGTGATTAAACAAACAGTAAGGATGCATCAACACCTATGACCATCTGAATACTCTAGTAATGATTCAGATCTGATCATCCTCAGATCTATTCCAAAAGATCAGATCTAATCAAAAATAAGGTTCAGGGAAATGAGTATAAGTAAGGATTTATACCTACGTTCCTTCACTAAAAGTTAGTGCACAGGAATTTGCTTAATAGCAGGGATTCGAGCATTCCAACTGATAATCCAAATGGAGACAATCTAGATTGATTTGATCCTAAGGAAATATGAGCAAACCAAAATAATGAGATCAGATCTTCGTTTGATCGAGAATGAATCAATCAAAGAATGGAAATCTAGAGATACTTACCAAGGAATTGTTCGAACTCTTGGTCGATTAATGGAAAGTTATCCTCAACCTTACTGCTAGGATCGTCAAGACCAACCCCAGTGTCCTTCTTCACACATCCGCCATGGCCAAGGAGCTTCTCTCTCTGGTACTGAGCTGCAGGGATTCGAGGAGAAGGAGAATGAATAGGCAAGGTTTGGGAGAAGGATCGGTTGCTTATATAGGTGGTTAGAAAAAGAAATCGATGGATCAAGAAGAATGGGAAAACGCGGGAAAGGAAATTCTCTCGGCAGAAAGCACATGGATGGCTTCTCCAAAACTGATTTTTGAATTTAAAAAGAAAGTTGCTTGAGCATTTGGTTAAACTGAAAGGGGAAGAAGGCTGTTCTCCTCAGGAGAATTAGGTTAGAACTGGGCTTTTTTCCAAAATGGGCCTCACCACCAAAACAACTATTAGAGCCCACAGGTTAAAAGTCCAAAGACTAAAACATGAATATAGTTCAAAAATTAAATCACTTAAAGTATCTCTAAATAAATTAAGTCTCACAAAAAAATATTTGAAATTTCCAATTATCAGGGAAATGGAGTTACAAGACCTGAGGCCGACGAGCCGAACGCTTAGCTAGATATTTTTTTGTTTCCAGTTTTGTTGTTTTGGAATTATATTAGTTTGAATTCAACATTCATTTCAGTTCTTTTACTTTCCAGTTGTATTTAATCAAATATTGAATAAAGTTTTAAATTCCTGAATATTCGGTTGTGACAAATGTATAGATGTTGTTGTGATTACCTGCTAATGGAACAGCTTACTGCCGCAGTCTCACAACGGTGCAGGCTGGGCATGATCCGGTTCGACCCAATTATTTGGGATCGGGTCGTGACACATATATTAGAGTATACTTCGTATGTATACAGCTGGCATGTTTATGTACCTAGTCCTACGTATTTTGGGACTGGGGCGTTACAGTTTCTTTTTGAAAATCCACTTACAACCTATGCTACCTAAAGAAAGGTCTGCTAAAAACCAAGTATTGCTCTCCATGATGGAGTTGTACTCATTGTTAATGGCTTTTTTTCAGAAAGGAGCATCAGGAGAGGATATGGCTTCTTCATAAGTTGAGGAATCATCCTATATCAAAAATATGAAGAATCCTTCTTCTAAATTCTTTTCAATCCTTTCTCTTTTACTCATTCTAGGTTCTATGACTTGTTCAGGTTGAGAACTAGGTATTTGATAATAAGAACTAGTATATTGAGTAAGAGAAGGATTAGAGAAAGATGAAGGGGTTCTATCCTTAAAAAGAAATATATTCTCAAAGTAAACTACATATCTAGCTTCTATAATTTTGTTATTAGAGATTTCATTTACTTCAGAATGGATTCTATTGGCATTACTATCTAGGGCATAACCTATGAACACAGAATCTACAGTCTTAGGTCCTATATTCCTCTTTTTGGGTTCTGGAATCCCTACCTTAGCTAGACATTCCCAAACTTTGAGATAACTAATCCTAGGGGTTCGACCTTTTTATAACTCATATGGGGATTTATCATTAGTCTTACTGGGTATCCTATTAAGGATATAACAGGCTGACAAAAGGGCTTATCCCCAAAGATTATCTGGGGCACCTGAGCTGTGAAGCATGGCATTTAGCATGTCTAACAGAGTGCGATTCTTTCTCTCAGCAACAACGTTAGACTGTGGTGAATAAGGAATGGTTACCTTATGAATAATTCCATGTTCTTCACAGAAGTTAGTTATTTCATTTGAGGTATACTCTCCACCACGATCTGATCTAAGGATCTTAATCTTTCTATCTAACTAGTTCTCAGCTTCGGACTTATAGACCTTGAATCTGTCTAGAACTTTATCTTTGGTCTTAAGAAGGTAGGTGTAACAATACTTTGAGTGGTCATCTATAAAGTGACAAAGTATTTCCTACCGCCTCGGATTAAGACCATATTGGAATCACAAACATCACTATGGATAAGTTCTAGGAGTTCAGAATCCCTATGGACAGATTTGAAAGGCAATCTAGTGTGTTTGGCTTGAACACAAATCTCACATTTGTGTTCATCATCTATAGGAGTCTTAGAAATAAGATCTAAGTTCATCATCCTTTTAATATATCCTAAATTGACATGACCTAATCTGTCACGGCAAACATTGGAGGATTCAACATTTACAACAACTAAAGAAGGATTTGACATTTTATTCATAGTACTTAAGATAAAAAGTCCATCTTTTACAAATCCTTTTCCTACAAAAAGTTCATTCTTAGAAAAAATAACTTTATTAGCTTCCATCACAATTTTGTATCCTGAGACTACAAGTAGAGATAACTAACTAGATTCCTTCTGACCGACGGCACATGAAGCACATCATGGAGAGATAGAATTTTTTTGATGTCAACTTCAGATCTATTCTTCCTCTTCCTAAGATTTGTGCCATTGAGCCGTCTCCTGGAGTCATGCCTCCTGATTCCTGATAGGTTGAAAAACTGGAACGATCAAATGAAACGTGAATATTAGCTCCAGAATCCAACCACCAATCATCAGAATGGAAAGAAAGATTTACTACAGGTTGATAGCTTACAAACCTGAAGGAGCTAGAAGACTCATTCAGAATCATATTAGCCTCTGGCTTGCCTTATCCTTTGAAGGAGGTCTTGATAGGTTTTTTTCTTCCTTTGAAGCAGTTGATGGCCGTATGGTTGGTTCTACCACACATAAACAAAATCTTCTTTGATCCTGAGTCTGATCAAAGTTTCTAGGTTTCTGGTGTTGATGGTGTTGAGAATGATGGTGAGTTTTGGTAATTAGGGTTTTGGTGATTGGGTTGAAAACTCTGCTTCTTTTTTAATGGATTTTTCTTGGGTTTGAGATGGTTGTTAGTCTTGGTTTTGCCATGACTTTCTACAAGGTTTATCCTAGCTGTGGCAATATTAGACCTAGCTTTGGCCTTTAACCTATATTCTTCGTCTGTTCTGTCTCTTTAGAGCTTGAGAGTATGTAATTGTTTCTTGTAGAAATAGGAGATCCTTTGCCACATTAGACCAAGAAGGAGGGAGTTTGTCTATCAAGCATCCTATTTTATGCTTAGTAGAAAAGAATATACCTTTGGATTGAACATGCCTAAGATGTTCTTGGAATTCATGAATTTGATCATTGATAGGTTTGTTATCTACCATGACATATCTGTTGAATGAGGAGGAACTGAATCTATCGATTCTAGCATCATCATAACCATATTCATCTTCCAAAGCATCTCAGAGTTCTTTAGCGCTTTTATATTCAAAAAATATGTCATAGAGTAACTCAGACATAGTGCTTAAGATTCTGTGGAAGCAATGACAGTCTATTTCTTTAGGGATCTTAGGTTTGGAGGAAGAGAAGGACTTGGATACCCTTACGTCAGACTCAGTCTCATCAGAATCATTTGTGATGGGTGTAGACCCATCAATAGCAGAAATCAGGCCTAAAATGGTATGCCAAAATTTTATCTGGCTCTGCCACCTCTTGAAATAGGTGACATTGAACGTAGCGAACTTTGCAGTGAAGGTCTCTTCCTTGGCAGACATATTTTCTAAAGTCTGTAAAAAGTTTAAATTTACTCAATAAGATGGCTTTAAGCTAAAATTAACAATTAAAATGATTTTAATAATCTACCTTCAAAATTTTAGTTTTTCAAGTTTTGATAAGGTTGGGTTAGCTGTAGGAGCCGGATCCCAGCAAGCGGTGGTTCATTAGGAACACTTAAGTACCGATCGTTTAGACGATTTCGTCTTTTTGACAGAATGACCCTTTCGGCTTGTTTACAAACAAATCTCTACTTTATAACTTTAAAAATTAAAAAAAATTACTAAATCATTTAATTGTTTAATTTAACCTAAATTGAAATATTGAGTAAAAGAAACTACTTAACTGAGTATAGACAAAAATGTACTAGTAATATTTGTCTAAGGTGTTAATATAACCAGTAATAAATATTAGACAATTTCTATTGATGGCAGTCCTGCTAAAATGGTATAATAAAATTGCTTGCCACACTAATAAGCTGAGTTTAACACAAATCTCCAATTTCTTAGCAGAACAGTACAAAGTTTAACACACAGTAGTAAATTGTTTATGAAGGGTGTTAACAGTATGCAATGTCGTATGTAGTGATAGCAAACAATTGTATAGAATTTGTTATGAAGAATTTTGGTAACAGTAAGCAAAACTTTGTGTATACGACAGCAAATGATAAGAGAAGCAAAAATTTTCTTATTTTTATTTTTTTTCTCTAACAGTAAGCAAATGGTAACAGAAGCAAAAAAAAAAAAAATGTATACAACAAGAAGCAAAGTTGTTGTAATCAACAGCAAGCTAACTTTTGCCAACAACAGCAAGCCAAATTTTTTGTATACAACAGGAAGCAAGCTTTTGCAAGTATTTTGTATGCAAAATTTCTCTAACAAAAGCAAACGATTACAAAAAATATTTAGTTAAAAAATGTTATAAATAAAATAAAATAAACTCTTAGACAACATTTTTTTGTACTTTAAACGTTACAGTAGCGCAAATTTGTAAGGCCAATTCCTAAGACCAATAACAGCAGATATATTGGATCGTTTTAATATATTTGAACGTTTTGTTAACACAAGCAAATATATGTATACGGGTCATATATATATATATATATATATATATATATATATATATATATATATATATATATATATATATATATAATATTTTAGCAATATATTTGACTTATTTATGAAAAAGAACTAACTCTTAGATTGTTGGAATTTTTAAATAAATTTTCTTTTTAAATCTGCAAGAAAATAAAGTTAATTAAATGTTATCGACCTCTGGGGAAGTCGTGCACGTAACACTGCCCTAAGAGTTAGTTCGGGTCTATATGCAGACCGTATCAGAACGCTTCTAGTGGTAAAATTTTTGTTCCACCGGAATCTCTTTGTCGCACACAACTTAGAGATAGTGACCCTCGACTTAGCTCTGCCCAGAGCAACAAATGAAAAACAGTATCTGGAGAGAGAGCTTTAGCACTGATATTTTTCGTGTCGAAGAGAAGAAGAGGAACCTCAATATATAGGATATTGCCAAAGGATGGAATAAAGGGGATATTAAATCAACCTATTAAATTCTAATGTTACAAATATTGAAGCATATGATAAAAATGTGATACATTGAATCTGGACATGATTCAAATATCCAAACGTTATAGAATTAATGAATAATAACGGTCGAAAAATAAATGATGAGGAGCAAAAAAGATTTTCGGATCTCGGTCCGAACCCGGAGAGAAAATCGAATCGGCATTCAACGCCCGCAGATGTGGACACGTACCCGCACCTGTTACGCGCGCCGAACCGAACAGAGTCGAGCCGGGCCGGACGGCGGCGACGTGCGTGTGGCCCATGGAGCTCCCACACAACACTTTTACGAATGCAACAAGGGGGGAAGCATTATGTACAAGATGCTCCTCTATCCCAGCCGATGTGGGACTAAAAAGTAGGAGAGAGGAATTGGTTTTGCATATAGTACCAGCAGCTACAACAGAAGTGGCTGTTGGGGGGGGGGGGGGAGGGGTGGTTAATTCATGGAGCCGTAGCTCAGGTGGTTGTGTGAATTTGCTCGGTCCGAACCCGGAGAGAAAATCGAATCGGCATTCAACGCCCGCAGATGTGGACACGTACCCGCACCTGTTACGCGCGCCGAACCGAACAGAGCCGAGCCGGGCCGGACGGCGACGACGTGCGTGTGGCCCATGGAGCTCCCACACAACACTTTTACGAATGCAACAAGGGGGGAAGCATTATGTACAAGATGCTCCTCTATCCCAGCCGATGTGGGACTAAAAAGTAGGAGAGAGGAATTGGTTTTGCATATAGTACCAGCAGCTACAACAGAAGTGGCTGTTGGGGGGGGGGGGGGGGGGGAGGGGTGGTTAATTCATGGAGCCGTAGCTCAGGTGGTTGTGTGAATTTGCTTTAATAAGGATGGTTCCTGGTTCGAATCTTGTTGTAGTAGATGTTTTGGTTTTGTATTTTTTTTATCCATGCTTAGCCCTCCCTAAAAAAAATTTCTGCCTCCACCCTTGTGGGTAAGAACAGTAAAGGAGACATGTAACAAAAAATATTTATAGAAACGTCTTTTAAAAGGGCATATATGTAACAAAAGCGTTTTAATACTGGTAGGAGGGAGTAAATAAACTGGGAGGAAATTAAATGAGAATTAGTCTTGAAAACGCTCTTTAATAGGGTGTTTTTGGGGAAACAAAGAGAGCTCTTTTTAAGGACATTTTGGGTCTCTATTTACAATTTTCTAAACATCTACCCTCTACTAACAATATTTTTTAAAGAGTAATTCTATAAAGACACTTTTATTGACATACTTTTTTGACACACTTATGTGGCAGGTGATTTGGCATTCCATGTCACCCGAATTAATTGAGGGCTTATTAATTATTATTTTTGGTATGTCCAATTTTGTATGTATGGAAGGTTTTCAATCTTTGGCATGTCTTACAATTTTGCATGGCCAATTAATTATTCACTTGCCAAAATTGTACATGTCCATTTAATTAGTTCATGTGTTGCAATTTTGCATGGCCAATTAATTATTCACTTGCCAAAATTGTCCATGTCAAATTAATTAGTTCACAATCCATGCAAAAGATTCAATCTTCTTGTATGTATAGAATCCAAGCAATCCTCCCTCATCAACTTCATGAGCAGGCCCCAACGAAAGTAAAATAATTTTGTACAAAGTTTTAAAAGCTTTTTGGTCTTGGTTATGGTTTTCTTTCTTTGTTCTTATGGTGGGGTTAGAGAAGAAAATGGAGATGAGTAGAAGAAAGAAATAGAGATGAGCAGAAGAAAATAAAGAAGATAATAAGTGTGGCTATTAATTGGCCATGTAAAATTATAACACATGCCAAAGATTAGAAACCTTCCATACATACAAAATTGGACATACCAAAAAATAATTAATAAGCTCTCAATTAATTCGGGTGATATGGAATGTCAAATCATTTGTCACATAAGTATGTCAATAAAATATATCAATAAAAATATGTCTCTATAGAATTATTTTTTTTTAAATCCAATAATCTATATGTAATTTTCTGTTATATTTATGTGAGAGGAAATATGGGGACAACAGATTTGGGCCCATTATGAGATACCAGAGCAAATCTAGAAAGTTCATTCGAAAAGATTCTCCTCCCTCAATTAAATTAGGTCCTTGCAGAGCGACCACAAAGTGCCTTTAAAAAGCCCTATCTTGTCAAGAAAAAAGCACAACTTTCCAGTAGTAGACAAAGTTGCCAGCCAGCCAGACATGAAAGCCCCCAACTCCTAAGTCCATAAAAAGCAAAAGATTCCAGAACAAAATCTAACAAATTGTTATTTGTTCTTTGCCATGTTCAATAAAACTTGGACACGAATGTCCTTTTATTCAGGGCAACATAGTTCCGTTGTCATTTCAGTTCTTTTCTGGACATAAAGAAATAGAAAATCAGTACTGTGTAAATAATCTGTTTTGGAATCACTCCTCAAATCTTCCGAAAGCATTAAAATAGCCAGACAACACAGAAGAAGTGGAATTTCAAGAAAGAAAACTGAATACTGTGGCCTATTAGAAGGAAGAAGACCTTACTGTTTCATATACTTTTTTAGTAAATTCTGAATCTGGATGATGTGGTGACAATATACTGAAGACTAAATTGTACTTTGATACCCTTAACTATTTCGCTTTTTCAAGTTGATATTATAAACTTTTTTACTCAACAACTTAATACCTCAACTATTATTTTTTTCAACCTGATACCTAAATTTTTAAAAAATTCCAAAATATCCTTATTCCTTCCCTTTCCCCTTCTCCCCTCCTCCCCCTCTCCCACTCCGGCGACCACCTCCCTCCCTTCCCTCTCCGGCGACCACCTCTCCCCCTTCCCGCAGCGGCGACCCCCCCCCCCCCCTCCCTCTCCGGCGATGCTGGAGTCGGGAAAGGAGGGCAGCGGGAGAGGGAGGGGAGGGAGCGGAAGGGGGGGTGGGGGGTGGCAGGAGGGTGGAGGGGAGCGTGGGGGGGGGGGGGGGGGAGGGGGGGGGAGGGAGGGGAGGGATGGGTGCAGGCGGGGCGGGAGGGGGGGGGGGGGGGGGGGGGGGGGGGGGAGGGCGGAGGGGGAGGGTGCAGGCGGGGCGGGAGGGGGGTGGGGAGGGACGAAGAGTGCGGGCGGGGAGAGGGGCGGGGGCGGGGGGTGGTGGCTGGAAGGGGAGGGGGCTGGAGGAGGGGAGGGGGTTGAGTGGTAGTTTTAATTTTTGGGTAAGGGTATTATTGTCCCAAAAAAAATTTAGGGTATCAAGTTGAAAAAAAAATAGTAGAGATATCTACTTGAAAAAACGGAATAGTTGAGGGTATCAAAGTGCAATTAAGCCTATACTAAATATAACTTCCTAAATTAAGTATTCCCTATAACTTTAGAAGCATTACCATTAAACTCCATACAAGCTTATTATGCCTATAAATATTTTGGTATTACGTCGATAACTATTTTGGTTAGAAATTTGGTATCAATGGAAGAAAACTTTAATACACCCGGTGTATGACAAGTGGGCCCTCCTTTTTCTTCGTAAAATGTACAGATAAAAACTTTAAGGTGGGGTCCACTTGTCATACATCGGATATATCAAAAATTTGATACAACAGGTTGTATCAAAATATTTCTCATATCAACATCTTGTCGATGATGATGATGTACATCGAGGGAAACTCTTTCTATCCTTATGAAATCAAAGGATTTCTTTTTCTGTTATCCCTTGACCCTTTCTATGTCAAAGCAAAGCCTTGATCGTGCTTTCCTTCATTTTCCATACAATCTGTATCGAACCTTCTTTATACGAATAAAGAACTGAATAATAGATTTTTAATTAAGTAATTCTCTTTTCAGAAACTTTCATCCATGGTCATAAAATTTAACAAATTTGCATAAAAGAGGACATGTTTGTGAAATTTTCAAAAAGATGATCTGGCGCCAGTGACACTGGCACCATACATTAAAAATTAAAGCAATTCTAGTGCCAATGCCACTCGTGCCAGACTAGTTTTCTTTTCTCTTCTTTTCTTAACAAATATTGGGCGCCACTGTGACTGGTGCAAGTTTTTTTTTTTTTTATCTTTTAGTGTGCTTTATTCTATTAGTTAATTTGATATCATCTATATTATACTATGGATAATTAGAAATATATATATATATATATATATATATTATAATATTATATATATATATATATATATAAATATATATATATATATTATATATATAATATATATATATATATATATTATCCTATTGTTTATTATCTATAATAATTTGCTAGTATATATATTATTCATATATTCAATTTATATAATATATATTATATACGTATAATTTATTATTATCTATATTACTCTGTATAATAATTATATGGATAATAACAAAATCTATTATAACGAACAAATTAGTTGTATATATTTATTTATATTGTTTATTATTATCGATATTTCAATATATAGATAATAACAAATAAATATGAAATATAGATAATAGCAAATAATATAAACAAAATAATATATAAAAAATATATTCAAATAATTGGTACATTATCTAATAGATTTTTTATTATACATATGAATTATATGAATTAATATAGATAATTATAAATAATATACATTTGTCTATATACATATTAATTAAAATTTGATCTATATAAATAATATAATAATAACAAATTATTATAGATACTAAACATATTGATAATATACATATAGATATCTATATACAAATTAGATATACAAATAATTATGAAATATAGATAATAACAAATAAATATACAATTAATACATATACTAAAATATACAATGATTTGTACATAACTAATACAATTTGTTATTATCCATTAATTATTATAAATAAATTATAAATAATATATATTATATATATTATATATATATATATATATATATA
>JANAVB010002217.1:0-17500 GCA_029216955.1 Iris pallida | reverse complement strand
AGTAAATCTACACAAAGTGTAAGTGGTGCGTTTGTACGTACGTGGAGTGCGGTGCGAGAGTTCGCATATTTTCCAAGTTCTTTTCCATTTTCTATACAAGCATACAAGATGGGATTATTCCCTTAGCTAGGTGCGTTGAGTCATTTGTTAGCATGCACGGCGTTATTGCCTAGCGATTCTAGCAGTAGTATCCGTATTATTATGTGTCTAGGCTAAGCAAAGACAGGTTCAACGGAGCCACCCACCTTAGCGGTGATCGCATCGGCCGAGCGAGACTCCGAGCGCGCCTCTGAAAGTCTAAGTCTGCATTCTCCTGAAGGGCCAAGTCTATTGCCTTTGTCTTAAGCGTTTCATTTTGCCAAGCAAGACGAGTTCGAGTCGTTACACTTGCGCCGTTTGAGTCGACGTTCCGCTAGGGCAGAGCGGGTCATACATAATATACTACTCAAAATAAGTCTCATCCTCGAAACTTCCTGAGTGCATGCCATCCTACCATTCCTTAACTTATGTCGTGTGCATATCTTAGACAATTCCTATCGAATGGCTTTATCATTTGATGGCATCGAACTATACTCGATACCTTTCTAAGTTTTGTGTCGCATGCGTTTGGTAAATTTTATTGAATGACTTTACTACTTATTCAAGCTGACGGTACTCACTCAGTCATCGTGTTTCTATGACTTAGTCACTATTGTGTCTGTAGCGGGACTATAATGGTCACACAAGGTGTGTTATAATTCATCAAACATGAGGGTCATAGGCTGAGACTAACTTGCTTAATTTATTCATCCATGCGCATCTCAATATATTTACTTGCAGCTGCATTCGAGTTTATCATATTGCTGAGTTTGGATCGTGCACATATTCAAGGCATCTCCCGGATACATACATTTCAACCAAGCTTAGCGATAGCAAAGTTGGACAAGCTACTCATGATAGTTTCAAATTGCCAGTCGTGTTAGTAACTCGATTAAAATTGAACTCTAGTACCTTTCACTATCGTCTATCTCGATCCTCGAGATGACCAAATTCGTTTCTCAAGTGTTTCCGTCTTACGAAATCAATATGACAATTCTAGCGGAGTCGACCAAAGTTTAAGTAGAATTTCGTTCGATTCAAGACCAAGTATTGCACTATTATCAAGTATGTCTTCCAAGTAATGATTTGATTTGTTATCCCAACTTTACTTGTGCATTATCGATTTCATTCATTCACCTCATTTGGGGCTGGTATTATTGTCGTTAATGCACACTCCCAGTTCCACATCCTAACTCTAAGTCATGTTACCCCAGATTTATCGTTCGTCCGAACGATCTTCTAAAGTCGGTTACACGGGTTCAATCACTCGGCATAGGATTGTCCACCTATTTGCTAGGTCAGCTCACAAGGTCATAGTTATAAGTCAAGTTCTTGATTCATCGTACAAAGTCGTTGCACGATGCTCGTCCCAATCCTAAGGTCAAACCATTTGTTCGTTAGTACGGGATACTTCTACCCAAGCTCATTTCACTCAAACCATCTAAACATCGAGCAGTATTCATCCTATTCAAATCAAGACACTCTACGCACAAGGTCCGGGTTTGTTAAGCAAAGTCATGCTATGATAGGTTGTCCTTAACCAAATTCTCGATATCCCAAATTCGTACATCCAAACTAGCATTGTCATAGTCACTCTCTTCCAATTTTATTTGATGCAATTTACCTATCCATCCTATCCAATTCACGTAGTCGATCACAAGGTCGTCTAGCCAAGCAATTTGTTATATCCCAATCTCACACAAGTCTGATTATCCATGACGGATATGAATCACCATGCCAACATTTTCGTAGAATAATCATCCTCGTTGGGACCTAACTCTTGTATTGAGTGTAGACTAATTCATTCTCGATACGTAGATTGGGTCCATAATCTGAAGCAAGTAAACATGACTGTTGGAGAATATGCGGCAGAGTTTGGTCAACTTAGTCGCTTTACAAAGAACTTGGTTGCTGACCCGCCAATCGTGCTGAAAGATTCAGGTATGGACTGAGGGAAGAGATTCGCACACCTGTGATCGCAGGTGGTGCCAAGACATACGAGAGGATCCTACTACGAGCCCAGGATATAGGGAAGAGTCAGCATGCTCGTTCAAAGAGGGAGTATTCTAGAACTAGCAACTTCCAGAATAACCAGAAGAGGCCCAATCACAACAATAATACAGGCCTTCTCACCACCAGCAGCAATACCATCAGGCGAGGACCAATGATAGAGTGCCTCAGAAGCAGATTCCTGTCTGTGATTTCTGTAAGCGGCCAGGGCATCAGGCGAACATCTGCAGAAAGAGGCTAGGACACTGCCTAGTTTGTGGGTCTGCCACCCACCAAGTGAGGGACTGCCCCATGGCATTCAACCGGACTGGAACAACACCACAGAAGGCTCCCCTACCCACTCAGCAACAACAGTTTGGGAAACACCAACAAAAGACTAGGCGAGCTTTTGTCCTAACAGCAAATGAGCAAGAGCCAGAGTAGAAACCTACAGCTGATGTCATCACAGGTTCCATTTATGTGCATTCACATCCTGCTTTAGCATTATTTGATTTGGGTGCTTCACACAGTTTTATAGCAACAAAATTCATCTCTGCACACCACCTAGTTACGGGATTTAGCAAGAAGATATGTAGATTTATGACTGGTGGTGGACCCATACCCATCACTGAGACCTGTAACTGTCCTATAACTATCTCAGGACACAATCTTTTAGCACCCTTACTTGTGATGCCCTTACCTAACTATGATGTAGTCCTAGGAATGGACTGGTTAAGTAAGCAGCATTCGCTGATAGATTGTCACAGAGGATGTGTAGTCTTCAGCCCACCTGGAGAGCCAGAATTTGAAATCTCTCGAGGTCCGGAGGATATGGAGGATATTATTTACTCCTCTATCACCGAAGAATCTGGACCTCCTCACCCTATCAGAGTAGAATTCATAGTATGACTTTCATGTAGTATGCACCCCCTTATCTTATTAGACAGCATTGATCATATTATACGGTATTCATCTACCCGTAATACGTAGCTGGCTGAGTCATTCCCCTGCTCTCCAGTATTCTGGTTCTGGGGCGTGACAAGGTTTTAGTGGTGGCCCATGCAGGTCTGAATTCAGACTTGTGGGGTGTTTTGATTTATAGGATGTCTCAATCACACATGTTTCCCCTTGATCTCATGATTCGTTGTTCTCAACTCTAGCTTGATATTCTCGTATCCTTCGGCTTCATTGATCTTCATGTCCGGTCGTTTGATTGCTCTCTTGTCCCTTTCTTTAGGGGCACTTCGTCTGCATCTGTCAGAACTGGACAGTAATAAGGGCAACATGGACAACCTGACCAGGTTGGTCAGCAAAAAGGGTAAGAACTACTTCAAAAGACTATCCAAGAAGAAGTGATAGTGGAAGCAGCAGCTGGATCGCAGTATTCGGAGGTTCCACCACCACCAACAGTTCCACCTACTCCTGTGGAAGTAGACACACCGGCCCTTCTGGAGATCATGAGAGGGATGATGGCTACTCAGCAACACCAGATGTTAGCCCAGCAGCGCATGCACACTCAGTTGCAGGAGCAGAACGTAGTACTCAACCAAGGGTTGCAGACAGCTTTAGAAAGAGGGGCAAGGCCAGATTCAGGAGCATCAACCAGATTTTGCAAGTTCAACTCCCGCCGTTTCGAGAGCACGGAGGATGCCATCTCAGCAGATGCATGGCTTAAAGATATTGAGGCTATTCTGACGGCAGCTAAGGTACCGGCGGAAGAACGTGTGGTTCAAGTGAAGTTATTACTTCAGGATCTCGTACGTGATTGGTGGGAATCAGAGGAAGTGGGCATCAGACGTCCTGTTGCTTGGGACGATTTTACCCTAAGATTTAAGACGAAGTACTATGGAGTTGTGGCGCAGTTTGAGCTACAACAGAAGTTTATCAACCTCAAACAGGCCGGCAAGACGGTAGATGCTTATGCAGCAGAGTTCTGCAGATTGAGTAGGTTCGCCCCAAAGATGGTGGCAACAGAGAGCCAGAGGGCTATGAGGTTCCAGCAAGGGTTTCATCTTGAGCTCTTGCAATTGATAGAGGGACACAATTATCAGACTTTCGATGAAGTATTGACGGTAACCCGAAGGCATGAGATCACCATTCAGAGGATCACGACAGGACTGGAGGTCAGAAGAGATCCCATAGTCAGATTAAAGGAGGAGGGGGAGTAGCGCCCCAAACAACAGCACCATCCCCTGGCATTCACATTCATGATGTAGCAATGTGAGGGCCAGCACCACCACCAAGGCAGCAGCAACGTCAACAAAGGAAGAACCAGCAACCTCCGGTGGGCTTGCACTTATTGTGGGAAGGTAGGGCACACTAGAGATGTGTGTCGGACATTAAACGGACAGTATTTGATATGTAGAAATCCTATTCATCGGGTTACCACCTGTCCCATGAATTCGAGATCAGGAGGACCAGTGCAACAATTTCCTGCTCGGCCAGCACCAGGGACAGGCCAGTATCGAGGACCAGCGGTGGCAGTGAGACCGTTGGTACAGCGTTCGTTCATGACACAGGCTCAGATGTTTCAGCAGCAGGGACAGCCGATGCAGCAACAGCATCATAGACCACCCCAACATCATCAAAGGGGCCAGCAGCCGCACCAGGCTAGGCCGCAACATGGAAACCAACAAGGAGGTCGAGGGTAGGCATTCACTCTGTCCTTGGAGGAGGTATTAGCATCGGAAGATGTTGTGGCAGGTAACATTCTCGTCGCCTCATATCCCGCAGTAGCATTGTTTGATTCGGGAGCATCACACTCATTTATATCTGCACAATTTACAACACGGCTAGGAATGGAATTCGAGGCATTGCTAGGGAGGTTAAAAATAGTCACTGATAATGGGCTCGTAGGAGTTATTAGAGTTACTCTAGCATGTAGCGTTATAGTTTGCGGGCATTCCTTACCCGCCCGGTTGATAGAATTTCCTGTTGGAAATTTCGACGTTATCTTAGGCATGGACTGGCTGAAAGACAGTCATGCGACAGTAGATTGTCGTAGAGAGAGTGTATCTTTTGATATTTCAGGCATGAAGCGGTTCACCTTAGTCAGATCAGTGGCAACTCAACAAGAGCAGGGAGTAGTGACGGCAATGGAAGAAGTTCAAGTTTCGAAGGTAGTTGAAGAGTTTCTGGACGTATTTTCCAAAGAACTTCCAGGTCTACCACCGGTTAGGGATATTGAGTTCAGCATAGAATTGGTACCTGGAACTAAACCAGTATTAGATCGAGTTTACAGAATGGCGGATTCAGAACAGGCCAAGGTATATCAGCACATAGAGGAACTGAAGGAGAAGAAGTTCATGCAAGCTAGCATATCACCATGGGCAGCACCAGTGGTACTTGTGGGAAAGAAGGGTGGGTCATCCAGATTGTGCATCGATTACAGGAAGCTTAACGCGGCAACAGTAAAGAATAAGTACCCACTACCCAGGATCGACGACTTGTTTGATCAGTTGAGCAAAGCTAGAGTTTTCTCCAAGATAGATCTTCGTTCAGGGTATCACCAAGTGAGGGTCCGGAAGGAGGATATTCCCAAGACAGCATTCAGGTCAAAGTATGGGCATTATGAATTCTTAGTAATACCGTTTGGTTTAACCAATACTCCAGCAATATTTATGGATTTGATGAACCACATCTTTATGCCGTACTTAGATCAATTTGTCATTGTATTTCTTGACGACATTCTCGTATACTCTGCTAGTGAAGAGGAGCATGAAGACCACCTCAGGAAAGTGTTACAGGTTTTGAGAGAGAACCAGTTGTATGCCAAGCTAAGTAAGTGTGAGCTTTTGGTCGAACCATATTTCATTTTTGGGGCACATCGTATCAGAAGCTGGAGTAGCAGTGGATCCCAAGAAGGTAGAAGCAGTAGAGAGTTGGCCAGTACCCAAGATCGTAGCAGATGTACGGAGTTTCTTGGGATTGGCAGGATATTACAGGAGATTCGTAGCAGACTTTGCAAGACTTTCAGCACCCATGACCCGCTTGACACGAAAGGATGTACCATTCGTTTGGTCGACAGAATGTCAGACATCATTTGAGAATCTGAAGTAGAAGTTGATATCAGCGCCTATTCTTACATTGCCAGTTGGACCCGAAGGTTTTACTGTATATTGTGATACGTCAGGTAAAGGACTTGGATATGTCCTTATGCAACATGGAAAGGTGATAGCATATGCATCTAGGCAAATTCGAGACCACGAGAAGAATTATCCAACTCATGACTTGGAGTTGGCGGTAGTAGTATTTACTTTGAAGCTATGGAGGCATTACTTATATGGTGATCGAGTGGACTTGTACACAGACCACAAAAGTCTGAAGTACATCTTTACTCAGAAGGAGCTGAACATGAGACAGAGAAGATGGTTGGAGTTGATCAAGGATTACGACGTAGATCTTCAGTATCATCCAGGCAAGGCTAATGTGGTTGCAGACACTCTCAGCAGGAGAGGCAACGCATTTATGTTGACAACACAGAGGCATATCTTAGAAGACCTTCAAGAGATGGACATCGAAGTTATACTTCCTAGTGATGTAGGAGTTCTAACAAGTCTACAAGTTCAATCTGACTTGGTAGACAGGATCAAGGTAGCTCAGGCACAAGATCCAAGAATTCAGAAGCTTAGGGAAGAATATGAGTCAGGACTCAGGAAAGAGATGAGAATTCATGAAGATGTACACTTAGGTTTGGCTCACGTCTATGCGTGCCTAGTGGAGATATCAGACAGGAGATTATGACATAAGCTCACAGTTCTCAGTATTCTATACATCCTGGAGGGACCAAGATGTACCAAGATATCAAACAACACTTCTGGTGGAACGGGATGAAGAGGGAGATAGCTAGATTTGTTTCCTGTTGCTTGGTATGTCAGCAAGTAAAGGCATAACAGCAGAGGCCAGCTGGGTTATTGCAACCGCTTCCTATTCCGGAATAGAAATGGAAACATATTACAATGGACTTTGCGACCGGTTTATCGAGATCACCAAGTGGTAATGATGCTATTTGGGTGATAGAAGATCGGCTTACAAAGGTGGCACACTTTCTTCCTTTCAGAGTAGGACAATCTACAGAAAAGTTGGCAGAGTTGTATATGCAACAGATAGTCAGGCAGCATGGAGTCCCTGTTAGTATTATGTCAGACAGAGATACCCATTTTATATCACATTTCTGGAAGAGCTTACATCATAGTCTGGGTACCAAGTTAAGATTTAGCACGGCTTACCATCCACAGACGAACGGGCAATCAGAAAGAACAATTCAGACTTTAGAGGATATGTTGCGAGCTTGCACTCTAGATTTTGGAGGATCTTGGGAGAGCCACCTGCACTTAGTCGAATTCTCATACAACAACAGTTATCAAGCCAGTATCCAGATGGCGCCATTTGAAGCACTATATGGTAAAAAGTGTAGGTCACCACTGGCATGAGATGATATCGGAGAGAGAAAGATGTTAGGCCCGGAAATAATTGTCCAGATAGTTGAAGTGGTCAAAGGAATTAGAGAGCAACTTCGAGTTGCACAGGATCGACATCATCATTGGGCGGACCAGTATCGTAGGCCGCTAGAGTTTTCTGTTGGGGACCACGTGTTCTTGCGGATCTCACCTACCCGTGGGGTCATTAGATTTAGCGTTCGTGGGAAGTTGAGTCCGCGGTACGTGGGCCCATTTGTTATCCTTGATCGGATATGCGATGTTGCTTATCGTTTATCCCTTCCACCTTCGTTACGAGAGGTGCATGACGTGTTCCATGTATCTCAGTTACGTAGGTATGTATCGAACCTAAGCCATATCCTTGATCATTCTGAGCTGGTTGTTGGTACCAACTTGTCTTACGAGGAGCAACCTGTGTCTATTTTGGATCGAAGAGAGAAGATACTCAAGAACCGAACAATTAACCTTGTCCGGGTTGCTTGGGGTCATCACTCTTTAGGGGAGTCAACGTGGGAACGTGAGGATGACATCCGATCACGATATCCACACCTGTTTGACTCACAAGGTATATCTCTTTCTGTATACCTTGATTGTCTTAACTCCTCATGCTTGTCACCTTATAAGTAGAACTTCTTGGTGTCGTCGATAGTTAAACATAGATATGTTACTTGCTATTGGCATTGTAGAATGATTGCTTACTCAATTGCTTATACTTAGATTAGTTTAGCTTCGATGTTTCTATCATGTTTGGATTTGAAATTTCGAGGACGGAATTTTTCTAAGGAGGGTAGAGATGTCACTTTTCGTTCCCGAAATACTATTCTAAATACATGTACTGCTGGAATGTATTTATTTTATATTTATCATGTATTATTCTGTATTTAAATCCTTTTAATTTTATGTTAATTAATTTCCTGTAATATTATTTCTGTATTTTACTTTCTGCTTTTATACTCTGTTTTAGCTTTGTTTTGGGTTCGGCTTGGATTTGTTTAATTATGTTGGTTCAACATGAACCCAACTCCCCACCTACCACCACTCCTTCATTTAAAAGCCTCATCCCCTTTCTCTCTCTTCATTACTTCTTTTCATTTCTCTTCTTCTTCCTCATAACTCCCCCACCAACCTAGGAGGACTAGGCAAGTGCCAACTTGCTTCTTGATGGATTCTTATTTTTGTTGTTCCATTTTTTTCCTCTCAAGATTCTTAGATACTTTAGTAATTAGCATTTTCGATTTCTATGGCTCATTTCATGTAGATCTAAGTTTAATATATTTTCGGAATTTTTAGGTTTTGATCTAGTAACTTTGTTATTTTTCAAGTTTTGATGGTTCCATGTTGTAGGAAATTTGATTCTAACCAATTTTGACTATTGGAAGTCCTGATTTCGACTTATTTTGAGTACTTTATGGTCTTTTTGGTTTATGAGTTTTCATAGCCATTAGAGGCTGATTGGAGAAGATGAGCAGTACATGATGTTTCTGGCGCATGCTGTTTCGGGCGCATGTTGTTTCTGGCGCATGCTGTTTTCTATCGCATGCTGTTTCTGGCGCATGCTGTTGTCTGCCGCATGCTGTTTCTGGCGCATGCTGTTTTCTGGCGCATGCTATTTTCTGGCGCATGCTATTTCTGGCACATGCTGTTTCTGGCGTATGCTGTTGTCTGGCGCATGCTGTTTCTGGCGCATGCTGTTTCTGGCACATGTTGTTTTCTGGCGCATGTTGTTTCGGGCGCATGCTGTTTCTGGCGTATGCTGTTTTCTGGCGCATGCTGTTTCTGGCGCATGCTGTTTCTGGCGCATGCTGTTTCCTGACGCATGCTATTTCTGATGTATGTTGTTTCTGGCGCATGCTGTTTCCTGGCGCATGCTGTTTCCTGGCACATGCTGCATGAACTTCTATAATTTCTCGGGCCTTTTGACTAGTTCTTGTCCCGAATTAACATTGATTGATATTGATTGTGACCTTGACTAATAATTGATCATGCGTTCCTAGTTGGAACTAAGAGACTGGCTAGTCGTCTTATTGAATTGAATGAATGAGACACGTCCATATTAATTATGAACTATTGTAATCGATTGGCCGATCCTGAATATGGGCATACAGGCAATGCAGGCTTCAATTTATTTATTTTTCTACAAAAGCAGCATGTGTACTTTATGGTCAAGGCATGATTATTCTGTGGCTAGTTTTGATTGTTGCATTACGCTATGTAAGACCTACAACCTAACCGTACGAGTATCGTTGTAGAGATGTGCATATCGTACCCCGTACGAAAGTACTCATTCTAAATGACCATGATCCACGGCATGGGATTTCACTCAACGTAGAGGCTATTAAGTTAAATAAAATGACGATTGCATGGAGAGAACGGATTCTCGAGTTCTTACATAGCAGCCTTCTTTGGGACTATTAAGTGTCCGACAGGCCGGCTGGTTCCCACAGATACTACAAATCTGCCACACGGACAGGGAGTGGTATCTGCTTATATTATTTATTGTACATTGTATATTAACGACGGGCGTCCCGCTGGGACTCGTCTAAATACATGATTGGCACAATTGATTGATTGGATAAACTAGCCTTGCTTGCACATAGTAAGAACTGAGGAATCCTTTATTGCATATTTCCAAGATAACTTGGAACCCACAATAGCAAGCCGTAGTAGTTGCATGGCCGTTTAAATTGATTTGGTTGTGTACTATACCTACTCTGTTGACTAACTGAGATGATCAGAGTGTCGAGACATGACGGGCCAACTTCTGTCCTTGTTTGGTTGGGAGGTTGGTTCGAAGTATCGTGACGTTATGTGAATCCCAGTAGCAAGCAGAGATTTATTATTATTATATTCTCTTATTTATTGGTTTATATTCCCCATATCATGCTTCCTTGCGGTACTTGCTATTAGAGGTCTAACCTCTCTGGTTTTGCATGGCCAGATCTAGAGCCGGTTCCCGAGGACTCAGCTTACTTCCACCTCCAAGATGGTCAATACTAGAGGGATGATCGCATGAGGACTCGAGTGGGTTCCTTACTTCCTCACTCATTTTGTTATTTACTTAATACCTTGCCGTTTGGCACCGACATGTTAGTCGGATTGTCTTGTACTTACTTTTACATAATTGTAATTAAGTCAGACTGCAGCTGATAACAATTGTGTATACCTTGCTTCGTCATCTGGCTATGTTTTGTAAAGCCAGATATCAAGAACATTTTGACTGAGCATTTGGGACGCCTTACTGCTTTATCTTACATGTTCTTTATTTCTGTTTCGTGTTTGAATGATTGAGATAATAGATATGAAGTGACCATAGTATGACTTTTATGTAGTATGCATCCCCTTGTCTTATTAGACAGCATTGATCGTATTATACGGTATTCATCTACCCGTAATACGTAGCTGGCTGAGTCATTCTCCCGCTCTCCAGTATTTTGGTTCCGGGGCATGACAGGAAGCATTATCTCTATGGAGAGAGAGTAGAAATATTTACACACCACAAAAGTTTTAAATATGTTTTCACTCAGAAGGAGCTGAACATGCGATAGAGGCGACGGTTGGAACTGATGAAAGATTTCGACGTCGACTTGCAATACCATCCGGGTAAGGCTAATGTGGTTGCAGATGCACTTAGTCGATACCCGATGGCGATGTTTTTGACTAAGGAGCTACATTTGCTGGAAGACATAGAGAAGCTTGGAATGGAGATTATACTGCCTGAAGAGGAAATGAAGAAGCTGGAAAGAGAAACAATTGTACCAGGAATTGAATCATTAATGATGCAGTTGCAAGTGCGTTCAAGTCTGATGGATAAAGTCAAGGAGACACAATTTCAAGACGAGACGCTTTGCAAACTCAGAGATCAAGTGCTGGCAGGAACACTTGAAGGAATCTCAATCGCCAGCGACGGAGCATTGAGGCATGGTACGAGGCTTTACGTACCAACTGGCGAACTGAGGAATGAGCTGATGCAAGAAGCACACCAGTCGTAGTATTCCATACATCCAGGAGCTAATAAAATGTATCGGGATATGCGTACTATAGTGTGGTGGTACGGAATGAAGAAGGATGTATCCAGATTTGTGGTCAGATGTTTGATTTGTCAACAAGTGAAAGCCAGCAGACAGAGACCAGCAGGACTGTTGCAGCCGCTAAATATCCCGAAGTGGAAATAGGAACACATAATGATGGACTTTATGTCAGGACTGCCTCGATCCCAAGGAGAAAAGGATGCCATTTGGGTTATTTTGGACCGACTGACGAAGTCAGCTCACTTTATTCCCTTCAAGGTTGGTCTAACCACCGAGAAGTTGGAAGTACTGTACATGCAGCATATCTACCGGATTCATGGAGTTCTAGATAGTATTGTATCTGACAGAGATACCAGATTCACCTCTCACTTCTAGAAGAGCTTGCACGACAGTCTGGGAACACAATTGAAGTTCAGCACCGCTTACCATCCCCAGACTGACGGACAATCTGAGAGAACCATCCAGACGCTAGAAGACATGCTGAGATCTTGCGTCTTGGAATTTGGAGGGTCTTGGGAAGACCATTTGCATTTGGTAGAGTTCTCCTACAACAACAACTACCAAGCTAGCATCGGTATGACTCCGTTCGAGGCACTCTATGGACGTCGTTGCCGTACTCCACTTTCTTGGGACAACGTAGGAGAAAGAGTGTTGCTTGGACCTGAGATGGTGACCGATGCAGTAGAGAAGGTAAAAGTGATTAGAGACAAACTCAGGATTGCTCAGGACCGACAGAAGCATTGGGCTGACAGCAATCGTCGACCATTGGAGTTCGAAGCAGGAGATAGTATCTTCGTCAAGATTTCCCCTACCCGAGTAACTATCAGATTTGGCAGAGCAGAAAAGATGAGCCCCAGGTACATTGGCCCATTCGAAGTTTTGAGCCGAGTCAGAAAAGTAGCGTACCGATTAGCTCTACCAACTAATCTTGAGGGTGTGCACAACGCCTTCCATATTTCACAGCTCAGACGGTACATCCCGGATCCGAGCCACATCTTGGACCATTCAGAGCTGGAGATTGGACCCAGCCTCACAGTATCAGAGAAGCTAGTGGCAATTTTAGACAGAGGTGAAAAGAAAACTGGAAACTCTGTGACGCCCATAGTCAGAGTTATATGGCGACACAATTCTCCAGGCGAGTCTACCTGGGAGCGAGAAGATGAGATACGGGAGCAGTATCCGTATCTATTTGAGACCTGAGGTAACTCCTAACCCTATCCTTTAATTTCTAGGACGAAATTTTCAAAGGAGGGAAAGTTGTGAAACCCGTAAATTTTAATTTTTACTTAAATAATTTATTTACTAAATTATTATTATAATTATTATTAATTATTAATTTAGGAAAATTATATTTTTAGAAAAATTAATATTTCTGGAATTTTAGTGTAGGGCCTTACCCGTCCTAAACCTATCTCGAATCCATTTCGGAAACCGAACTTAATTTCGGTTTTTCCCGAAACAAATCTTTTAGTATTTATTTATATCATTTTCCTTAATTATAGAAAAAGAATACTTTTATTTTCCTTTAAAACAAAACTTTCATTTAACTATCATTTATAACTCTTTACAATCTCTCTCTTTCATTCTCCTGTTACCAGCAAAGGAAAAGAAAACCTTTCCTTTCCCAGCACATTTCCTCTCAACCGAAACCGTCGACTACACCCTTCCCTCTTCCGAACTGCCGAGACTCCTCTTTTCCCCTCTCGTAACCCTAGGTGCTCACCTCTATATAACCCATCTTCTTCTCTAATCTCCATCAACTCCTCAAAAACCCATTTTTCCAAATTTCCCACGCCCTAGCCGACCTAGCAGCGCCCTTCCGGCGACACTCTGGCCGACGCCCTCCGTCGCTGTCCCCGTAGCCGCGGTGCCCGCCTCTCGATCTGACCGACCACCCTTGACTCTGGCGCCGATTCCGACCACCGGCCTCCCGTCGACCCGCAGCCGCTTCCCGGCCGCGTGTCCTGCTCCCTTTTTGCGCTCCTCTCCGGTTCCAAGCCGCTGTCTGCTTCCCGCGACCGGATCTAAGCGATGTCCCGAGTTTTTCGCTGTCTGTATGGATAATTTTGCTTCTTTATATATCTGAGAGCTCTAGCCGAGCACCCCATGTATCTTCCGTGTCCCTGTGTCCCTCTCTTTAGTGTCGATGATGACATGGTCCCCGATCCCGCTATGGGAATCAGATTGATTCGAGGTTTCGGATTTTCCGAACTTTCTTTCGGAATGATTTTTATAGCTTCTGTGGTTCAAAATTTTCTGAGTTAAAGTTGGATTCCTGGTATATAGTTCTGTGACCATTTTCTTCTTAGTATTGGTTCTGTGGTTTTCCGAATCTCAATTCGGGTTTTCCGATTTTTTTTCGGATACGTTCTGAAGCTTTTGGTTATATTTTATGGTTTATAATCTCTGGGTTGGGATTGTATATGTGTTGGTTGGCATTTTCCCAGGATTGGGTTGTCCCAATTATAGATGAGGTGCTGCCCAAATTTTTGGGAAAAATATTAAAGTTTTGAATAAAAATTATTTCCAAATACCGGCTTTGCAAAACGAATTTACGACTTGAAGTGTTGATTTAAATATGGTTTTTATCATTTTCGGGCAATGACCGTATCGGTTTGTAGACCCTAGCGAAGTGCAAACGAAACCGAAATTTTCGGACGTTGAGGCATAAGCTAGAATGCATCATGATATTTTGGACCAAGTCTGAGACTTACCGTAGTTCTTATATTTTTAATTTAAATAATTATTTTAGAACGTATTACTGGCCAATAGCATTTTCAGTACAGGGCCTCGGCCTGCTGAATGAACCACTTCCCGGCGTTCGGAGCTCAATAATAATTTTTAATTAATTTATGTAAGGCGTTGTAAGGGCATAAGCCCAGTCTTTATTCTTTCTCTGTGGTTGTAATTGTGTAGTATGGTTTTGGGTTCTTTTATTTTTCTGGTTTCGTTAGTTGTTGATAAACGCGTAGAATAATAAAATTGAATATTTATTTTATATACAAAATAATTTTCTCACATTTAGTTAATAAAAAATAAGTTTGTATTATTTAAACAAATTCATATTTTTTTTTTCATTTAAAGAAAAATCTAGTTTTCTATATATATTACGAAAACATCAAGTTTTGCCAAATAACCTGTAAATACCATTTTTCCAGTAAAACATTAAATTGACGTTTACTTCGCAAATTATTAATCGTAAATTGTATCGAAAAAAGTGTTCTGGTAAGAGTAAAATAAAATTTGACTAGGATTAATTTTAGAGATTTCAACTAGCACACATAGATTGGGTCATTTATGGTTCTAAGACAAGGTTCTCAACTGTAGGATTTCGAGGACGTATTTGATTTCCTCCTCGGTACCAACTTCCCAATCCAGTCATTCAAACCAAGGCAAGTACGGTTATGTCTATTTTTCAATTTAGTTAATAATTGTCATATTGCAAGATTAAACCACATTGCTACACGGAACTCTCTTCTAGAGTATTGATTGTTATTGATTGTGGGATTGGGGGAGTAGTGTAGTGTTCTATGACCAATACCTTCATATTGCATAATTGTGCGAGCCTACTCCTTTTCACACGAGGATAAGCCATATCGTATCACTAGGATACTATTGTACAACCCAAGCCGGTCATAAGCATTACATACTCAAATCATATTGTTTTAAATTGTGGAAAATTGGTGAAAATATGTTCAAGTATTTCAAACTGTTTAAATTACAAATTTCTAATTATTAGTTGAATTGTTAGATTTTCATAATTGTACTTTGCTCCTTTTCTGACTGGATTCCCCACCCCCAATAGGTTCCATTGATGATGCAGAGCTATAGATTAATAGCTATTATGATCCGGCGCTCTATCCTGCAGTGCTTTCAGATTTCCACTTGGAAGATGTTGATCCTGAGGCTGATGAGCCAACTTCCTAGATGATGATTTTCCTTTTAGTTTGATGTTTGGATTAAGAGATAGTTTTATTTTATCAGTTGTATCAGATAAATATTTTGTTGGACAAGTTTTTAATATTCAAAATTTTAGATCTTGTGACAAAATATATTGTGTTGTTGTGATTACCTGCATTTGGATACAGCTTACTACCGCCGTCTCACAACGGTGCAGGCTGGGCATGATCCGATTCGACCCAACAATTTGGGGACCGGGTCGAGACAGAAATTAAGTTAGGGTTAGGGTACAAGTTGATGTATATATATGGGCCTTTTGGGTTGCATGCATGTATAGGAGTTGGGATCTTATTCCCTATAGATGTTCGACCGGGGGGGATTTGCTTGGCCAACCACTCCATGGTGGGGGTCCACTTGATCTGGTTTGGTTGTTTGGCGAGTTGGCTAATTAATTTGATTGAGGATTTAAATAGGTCTTTCCTAATATAGAACTAATTAAATCTATACATAAATACAAACCAAAATCTGAATAAATATAAAATATATATGTTTATTAATGTATTTTAATGCCCAACATGCTTACATAAGTGGGTTTGGCTTGGAAGAAGTTTGGAAAGGTTTGTGCAACCGGGTCTCCTAAAAAGTCATAAAGGCTTTATAAACTAATTAATTAAATAAATATATGACTTATGCCATAATTTGAATTATTAACATGCAAGAGACTAAAATATGACCACGGCATTCCTAACATGGCTAGCATGCTATTTAAAGCACCTGACTACACTATGCATGTTTGTAAGCCCCCTAAATTTTTGGGATTTATTTTTTGATTTTCTAAATGAATTATTTTCGATAATTCATTTTTATTTGATTAATTTTGATCATTAAATGCTCTTTATCGTGACTTTAATTTCTAGAGCATCAGGGATGCCAGTCTCTGGAAACTTTCTTCTTGAAGTTTGTAGTAGATAAGATTATCTTCAACTTGATATATCATGTCCCACTCGAACATGTTCCCTTGTGCTCCATTTGCTTTGCGCAACTTTCGGGTCAATTTAGACCAATTTATCGTCTGTCGTAATTCGTGACTTAACTTCCAACTTAATTTCAGGGCCCGACATTGGTCCAATCCAGTCGACCCAATGTATGGCCCTAGCCTGTTATGAGTCTACTATGCACGTGCCACTTCCGTGCCACCAAATTGATCTTCCTTGTGCTCCCAATTTCATCCATGATTTTAATTGGTTTAAATTTATTATTTTAATTAAATCTTGGCCCCAAGCTTGTCCAAACTTGACCCAACAACCAACCCAAATTGGTGTGACCCTACATGTCTACCTATACACCCCAATGATATTTTTCCCTACTCAAAAATATGCTCCTATTTATAAATATATATTTCTCTCTCTCTCCTTGTGTGTGTGTATATATATATATATATATTATATATATATATATAATATATATATATATATTATATATATAAATTAAAATCACCACCCCCTCACCCATCACCATCAACACAACTCCCCCTCTTGTACCCTAACACAACCCCCCTCATGTATACAGTACTAGCCCTCCCTCTCTCTATTCTCCTCTAAATATCTCTCTCTCTCTCTCTCTCTCTCTCTTTATATAATATATACACACATATATAAATTATATATACAACATCTCTCTCTTCACACCAGCACAATACCGCCCCCCTCTCTCAGCCGACATCCCCCTCTCCAGCCATTTTTCCCTTTTTTTTCATCATCATCATCATCTAACACCACCATCATCTTCACAACCCTTCACCACCATTAAACCACTACCACCACCATTAAACCATCACCCTAAACCCGCACCACCATACGCCACCCCCGCTATGACCAACCGCCGTCGTCGTCGTGCCCCGGCGCTGTGCCGTCGCCGCCCTAGCCAGCCGCAGCAGCCGAGCAACCGCGCGGTAGCAACAGCGCAGCACTGGCAGCAGTAGTATTGCGACAACAGCAGCCGGCGGCGTCGCGGCCGCCGCCGCCGTCGGCGAGCCCCCTTGGCCGGGCGTACCCCGGCGAACTCCTC
>JANAVB010002216.1:0-32104 GCA_029216955.1 Iris pallida | reverse complement strand
CGACTCTTCGGTTATTAAAATAAGCCGCCGAAAATGAAGGCCAAGCTCCTCGGATCCCGCACCAAAAAGCGGCCTTTAAAAAATCACAACATTTAAGTGATAAAGATTGCCATACGTGGCAAATAATGACATGGCAAGAAGTATGCGGCTGAACAGTCTCCTGCGGCTGAGTCACCTATGCGGCTGAACAATCCATGTGGCCAGGACTTCGCGCGTCAGGATTTCATATGCGGCTAGAAGAATACGGCCATGCTTCTTATTCAAAGTATTTCAATTTTATAAATTAAAACTTGAAGGGGGTCTTGTAGAAGCATGGAAAAAGATCTATGCGGCCAGGAAAGATCCATGCGGCTCAGAAAACTCATGCGGCTCAGGGAGTCATGGCATAAGGAGAGTGGCCTGAGGCATTCCATGCGGCTCAGAAGATACGTGGCCTAACAGTGCTCCCCTCCAACCCATGCTGTTAATTGCTTTGACGGCTGACCCCTCTAAAAGTTGACAGCCTTGGCACAAAAGCAGGTAATTATGGCTCTGTCATAATGATGATCTCTAGGAAAGAGAAAAGAGATCTCTGACACAAATCCCCTAAGAGCCATAAAAATGCCACGTGGCCTTGCCACGTGGACGTTCGTATGCGGCTCACTTCTCATGCGGTTCAGAATGAATCCTATGCGGCTCAGGTCAAGGAAGCCTCATGCGGCTCGAGCAAAGAACTTCTCATGCGGTTCAGAGTGAATCTGTCCTATGCGGCTCAGGCTAAGAAAGCCTCATGCGGCTCAGCAAAGAACTCTCATGCGGTTCAGAGTGAATCTGTCTTATGCTCAGGTCAGAAAGCCTCATACGGCTCGAGCGAGGACTTCTCATGAGGTTCAAGAGGATCATGTCCATGCGGCTCAGGCGGATATGTACCTATACGGCCCACAAGGATTACTCCCTTGTGGTTCGAGGGCTCAAGTGAGGGCCACTGCCCAGGCAGCCCTAACACGTGGGGTTAACCATATGCGGCTCAAATTCATATGCGGCTCACCCGTCATGCGGTCCAGATCCCCCCCAGCTCCTAAGACACGTGTCCTAAACCGATTAATTCTCAGATTTGCTGCCATTAAAGATTGGGTCAAATCCCGATAATCTGGGACACGTGGCAGAAGAATAGATCTAATTTATTCGCAGATATCAGAAGATCATTATAAGGAAGATTTATTCGAATCAGTATTAATTGCTAATGGGATTTGGTGTAATCTACACCTAAAAGCTAGGATTCGTCACAATCAAAACTGAACGGCCTGGATTGACCAATCTATGGGCCGCTGCCATCTCCAAGAGCTAATCATTGGTAACCCTAATGATCACATCCTACTATTATAAATAGCAAGGTGCCATTCCCATGTAAAATATATACAATATCAGAGAGAAATACGTATATACAGAGAGACTTCCCTCCATAGTCGGAGAGAGAGAATACACACAGAGAGAGCGAAGCCAGAAGAGCAACAGAGGAGTAAGAAGCATTTCTTCGTCAACGCCAACCATCTTCTCGTAGGAGCCAAGGCTGCATACCGATCGTCCAAGGAGTAAGGCAGGGCTGCCGTCGCCTTCCGAGCCTCTATCGTCACCCCCCAAAATCTAAAATAAACAATTGTACTTAGACTGCTGTACCTAGGTTTTCGTCCCTAGGCTTTCTTTGTACAAGCGAGTTTGTAACGTGAAGTAAAAGTCCGGTCCTCCGATAATTGTTCTGTTCTTTTATTTCATGGCAAACACGATGGCGACTCTGCTGGGGACTAACTTCTCCACGGCTGAGGAGTTGGTGACGCAATCGATGCAGCCAAGCTTGCTCCACGCAACGAAAGATGGTCGCCTGGTTCGACCAACAGGCGTTCGAAGAAATGCTCTCCGACAAGAGCACTGGCCCGGTCCAGAAGCGAGCCCGCACAAAGAAGGCCCGTAAGGAGTGGAGACCCCGATCCTTCGTTCCTACTGAAGCTCCTGCGGAGACCCTCTGTTGTTCAAGACGGGAGCAAGATTCCCCCGCGGCCCCACCTCAGGTCGTAGACGACTCTGCTGTCCCCAAGTCCGGCAGAAGAAAATACTATAATGCTGGACTTGCAGGGGCAAAGGGAAACTCTATGAGATCCGAGCCGCATAAGGGTCTTAGCCGCAGGGAGAAAGCTCATACGGCTACATCCGCCAGCCGCATGAAGAAAACTCAGGCGGCCATATCTGTCAGCCGCATAGCTTATGCGGCTACAGTTGCCAACCATACGATATGGATGAAACTCGGCGGAGGAGTCAATCGCTTACAGAAAACCCATACGGCCACAATTGCCAACCGCATGCGGCCAGCATGTACGGTCGTAACTCCTAGCCGCACAAAAACATTCATCCGACGGCAGAAGACAACCGCATGCAGACAGCATGCACGACACCCAATTCTAGCCGCATAACGACCGTTCCACGCTTCTCTCGATCAGTCTTCGACCGTCTCTCATGCGGTCCTGACTCTGATGGTTCTCTGGATGATAAGCCAGACTCTGTCGTGTTCAACTTGGACTCCTCCTATTACGCGCCTGCAAGTGCTAAAAGGAGGAAGTCTAGGGCAGCGCGGGCTCACCAAGCCCAGGCAGCTGTCCCAACCTCTAACTATCGAGGCGTCCCGTTGATTATCACACGGGCCTCTGATGGGAAGTTGTATAGAATCGCTCGAGTCCAGCCCCCGACGGCAAAAGGACAAAGTGGTTCCTCTGACCTGCGTGAGGTGATCCTCCACAAGTGCAAGGAAAGAGAAGGAGCCTCGACGTGCAAAGAGTCCTCGCTTGGGCATCACTGCACCCAAATCATCGTCAACTGCTGCTGCAGCAGTACGACAGTGACGGAAGATCGGCCGTCTTCCAAAGGCTACAGCATCCGAGCTCAGAAGATGAGGCACCTCTGTTGTCTCCTGCAATTCCGCTCAAAAGATCCCCGCCGAAGGGAGAGGGAAAAAGACAAGTATATCCAGTCCCAAGAAACTATCATCTAAATGGTTGTCCTCTACTGGTGTATTCCAACACACCCGTTCAAAGACGAAACCTGCCACGATGGGAAATTTATCATCCACATCGCTGGGGGTTGTGGGAACTGGGTGTAGCACTCCTCCGAACATGCACAATAACCCGATGTTTCAAGAAGTCGAGCCCGGGGAAACCACTCTTCCATCAGGTACAACAGACGCTGATGTCCCCGAGGATATCCAGGCTCTCAAGACGAAGCAAGCTCCGAGGCTGGGGATACCGTTCCCTCCGAGTCCGAACCCGAAAAGAACATTCCCACCTACCCGATGACTTCTCGGTGCGGGTATGACTTGGAGGGTACATCCTCCACGTTCCTTCTATCCTCCTCATGTAAGGACGATTTTCATGACGGACAGCAATCAAGGTGGTTCCAATGATCGCGAGCGCATCGACAATCTCGAAGCCATATTACTTGCTTTGGTCAAGTCTGTAGACGAGATTAAAGCGGCCCTGCCCACTCTACAAGGAGAAACGCCTGGTCAAACAAGCACGGGCCCGGTCAATATAGATTCGAACTCAGCGGCACCAAACCCGGGCAATATCCTCCCGAAATAACAGCCCCTACCGCGATCGATGAGACCTGAGAAGTAAGAGAGAGGTCCCGGAGCTCCAAGCCATGTTCCATGCCCGAGAAAACGCTCAAGATCTCAGAATACGGCAACCATACCCTGCTGAATGGAGGGATATTCCATTCCCACCAAGATATAAGCCGTTCAATATCAACTCGTATGATGGCAAAACCTCAGCAAGTCGGTACATCACCTACTTCGAGGTCACCACCGACCATCTGCCCCATGATGATGCTATCCTCACACGGTTATTCATTGGGGCGTTGGAAGGAGTCGCCTTCGATTGGTACCGCAATCTACCGGACAACTGCATCCACTCCTTCACCGTCTTCAAGCGCCTGTTCTTGGAGCGATTCTACGAGGTAGGACAGGATGTCACTATATCCACTCTTATGGACGTCATCTAAGGAGAGAAGGAGTTGACAAGGAACTACATCGAGCGGTTCTGCCAGACCGCCATGAAGCTGCCTTCCAGAAATCCAGATTCCTCTTTGATTGAAATTTGTCAAAAGAGACTGCTTCCAACGATCAGTCTCTGGATGGGCGAAAGTTAATTCAAAGATTGGAAGGTTCATCATCAGCGCCACAAGCGCCGAAGAACGACTGAAGAAGGCTCGCCAACTGGGATTGCACATCTCAGAAGGAGAAAACAAGGGCAAGCGTCCCAACAATGATAATGGGGTAACCCCTCCAACAATCGGGACAGCAAGGAAAAGCTATGGTGGCCGACACGGCCCAGAGCCCGAGTCACAACCAGCAGACAAATAATGGCCTCGAATCACTTACTCTTTCGAAGACGGCCACGTCAAGCCTATCTTGGACATGCTCATACAAGGAGATAGAATTCAGCTTCCTCCACCAAGACGGGAGCCTCGGCCGGCTGATATGGAGAACCCAAAGTTCTGCCATTACCACCTTTATGTACACCATGCTACATACGACTGCTAGCAACTATAATGGTATATCCAAAGCCTCATCGATTCGAACGCTCTGGCCATCGACTTCGAAGAGGTAACCGTAGCAGCCAATATGGTGTCCGTACAATTCGACAGCTTCCCTCCGACGGAGACTCAAGACGGGGTAATCCCCGTCCCTCTGGCGACGATAGAGATTACCAATCTTCTACCTCCCCAGGAACAGGCTGCTGGTCTAGTACCCCTCACCACCTCACGAGGAGAGGTCATGTGGGTCCATCCAGACTTGGTGTCAGAAGTAACTCGGCCCACACCATCTCCCACCAACAAAAAAAAGAACGGAAAAATCAGGACCTGCCACACAATCTCAGCAGACAACGAGGAAGCAACAGCCGTCGTCACGCGGTCCGAAGCGCAATCCCAACCCGTGGTTGACAACCCAGCCAAAATCATCAACCCACTACAACTGATGCTCCAGGACCGGCTCAGCCTTCGACGACCGACAAGCCTAGGCCGAAGGAGACTCGCTTCGATAAATCTCTCCGAAAAGACGCAGCCCAAGGGCTAGAGAGGCCCTACAACTTTGACATCTCAGCACAATTGGCTAACACTCCGGCTAAATTGTCACTGTACGAACTCCTAAGGCTCTCCAAGGACGTTCGTATTGCATTGAGCGAAGCACTCCAAAATCCGATGCCTATCTGGCTCAATCCACCTCACCGGGAGGACTCACCCGTGGATCTCCAAGACAGTGCCTGCACGGGAGCAATGCCCAATATCGTCTTCACTCCGCTGGACATGCTCATCAAAACCAACCTACATGATCGCCCACTATACTACACGGGATACATCGGCGACGTGAAGGTGAATCGGATGCACATTAATCCTGGCTCTTCCATAAGCATCATCCCGAAGGGTCTGCTACATCATCTCCGTATCCCAATGCATCGCCTGACACCTACAAGCACCGCCATCAGCGGTTTCAATTCGGCAGGAGCTACCCTATTGGAAAGATTCGTCTGAAGTGTCAAATTGGCGACCTCCAATCCGAAGTCACCTGCTATGTCATAGATGCAGACACTTCTTATAACATCATCTTAGGGCGCCCATGGATACACGATTACATGATCGTACCTTCCACGCTACACCAGTGCTTCAAATATGTCGACAAATATGACTTCGTAAAGACGAATTTGCTGATATCGATCCCTTCAAAGGGGTCGAATCCTACTACTCAGACTCCTGCCTATACAAAAGTCGAAAAGGCACCTTGATGAAGGAGACGTACAAGCTCATACCGAGACAGCCATGGGATCAGAAGGACCCCGGACGATCCACCTCTAAGCTCGTAAACCGGGCAAGTCCGCACCTTACCGCCACTCTGCGGAAGGACGCTATCAGCCTCTCAGCGCAGGAGGAGCAAATGATAATCCGGCTGCCAAGGTCCGACCAAATGCCGAGGCCCACAACGGAGCCACTGACAATCAGGCTACCAAGAGTCAGCCAACCACAAGCAGGGAAGCTCAACCCCTCTGACAAGCCTATGACGATACGCCTTCCCAGGAAGGGTCATCACCCCGAAGCAAGGTCTGACACTTCTAGCGAACCAGCCACTCCTCCCCCATCAGATGCCAAACTGGGGTGCTAGTCTGCCAATAACTCCACGCTCTGCTCCATCAACTGAACCACTGACAATCAAGCTTCCCAGGTCATCCTCTCTGTCTTCGTTCACACAAGGGGTAGCCGAAGAGGAACCAGCTAGCCAAGTATGTTGCTGCCCACTGATGTTCCCTCCCTGATGATGTAATCTCCCTAGAAAAGATACCTTACTTCATCAATAAAGGGTTATCTTTGAACTACACCGAGCTTAATAAGCTATGTACCATGTACGCTATCGAACATGGTATAGGCACTCACCTACACACACAAGTGACAAATGTGTACACCGCAATCCGGCTTACTCCAGTAGAAGATGCTTACCGAATAATCGAGGGAGGAGATCACCCGAACATCTTCGGTCGGACGAACAACCCGTATCCCCTCACCATAGAAGAAGTCGACCTCGGGTCAGATGCCGGGAGACTGCCTCTGTATCTCTATAGCCCTCAATCCAAATATCTCATGCAGAAACAGGGGTATGATCTGGAGACGGCCAGGATTGAACTACGGTACTGGGCGACGATTACCTTTGAAGCCGCCAGTCCCGGCGGGCAAACCACGGAACTACTATAACAAAACTCGATGCGGGTTAGGGTATGTAACGCCTACTATGACCCCTGAAAGTTGAGATGAAGAATGCGACTGGCAGTCACATTCAACCGGATCACCAACTTCGACTCAGATACCAGCATCGGAGATGTGTTCAGACAAGTCATGTCAGTCAATGGTATTCGCCGACGCTTACGAGGAAGATGAAGACATCTTCGAAATCCTCGAGCTAGAGCCATGGGCCCAGCAATTAGACGCACAATGGGAAAAGCGGTTCGAACTGAGAGAACCTTCTACTGAAGATGAGGTCATACAAGTGGATCTCGGCAGCGAATCTTCTCCAAAACCAATTTTCGTCAGTAAAAGCCTAGCAGACGAAGAACGGGAGTCGCTGCTAGAACTTGTCAGAGAATACATTGATGTGTTCGCCTGGAGCTATGAAGATATGCCAGGGTTAAATCCTGACATCGCTCTTCACAAACTCAACATTCGACCAGATGCGAAGCCAGTCAAGCAACAACAGCGACGCTTCCGTCCAGGCATCATGGACGCGATCGAAGCCGAAGTCAACAAACTGATAGCCACGGCTTCATTCGTGAGGAGCAACATCCCGACTGGGTTGCCAATATAGTACCCGTCCTCAAGAAGAATGGAAAGATTTGAATCTGCATCGACTTCCGCAACCTGAACGAGGCATGCCCCAAAGATGAATTCCCCTTTCCTATCACAGACATTATGATCGACAATACCTGCGGCTTCGAACATATGTCATTCATGGATGGCTTTCGGGGTACAACCAAATCAAAATGGCTCCTGATGATGAAAAGCATACATCATTCCGAACACCAATTGGCATGTACTGCTACACAGTCATGCCTTTTGGTTTGAAGAATGTCGGCCACATATCAAAGAGCCATGAGCATCATCTTCAGAGACCACTTACGTAAGACAGTGGAGTGCTACGTTGACGATATAGCCGTTAAGAGCCGCTGTAAAGGAGACCATCTGCAGGATCTAAGGACGGTATTCGACCTAATGCGAGCGCACAATTTGAAAATGAACCCTACGAAGTCCTTTCTGGGCGTATCCAGCGGGAAGTTCTTGGGCTTCATCATCACTGCACAGGGTATCCATGTAGACCCTGAGAAGACGAAAGCAATCATGGAGATGGGTCCCCCGAAATCTCTGCGAACTCAGAGGCCTCCAAGGGAGGCTAGCTTACATCAGAAGGTTCATCTCCAACCTCTCGGGCGATGTCGACCGTTCATGCACCTCATGAAGAAAGGAGTCTCATTCGTATGGGACGAGGAATGCCAGCGTGCTTTCGACAGCATCAAAGAATATTGTCAAATCCCCCAGTTTTGGTGGCCCCGGTTCCTGGAAAACTATTTCTGCTCTATGTATGAGCAATGGAACACTCCCTTGGGGCTCTGCTGGCACAGAACAACGACGCAGGCCATGAGCATGCCATATATTACCTCAGCCAAATGATGATTGGGCCAGAGCATCGATACACCGTGTGGAGAAAGAATACCTCGCCCTGGTGTTCGCCATTCAGAAAATGCGGTATTATGTCACCGGACAAATGATACATGTGATCTCACGAGTCAACCCTCTCAGGGTCCTCATGACTAAACCAGGGGCACTCAGCTCTCGACTCGCCACATGGGCAATATTGCTGTCCCCTTATCATATGATCTTCGTCCCCCAAAAGGCAGTCAAAGGTCAAGCCTGGCAGACTTTTTAGCAGCCCACCCAGGCTCAGAGTCCTCCAAAATATATGAAGAGATCCCAGACGAGGTCGCCGACTCGCATGCAACCTCTCACGAGGCTTTATGGCGAATGTTCTTTGACGGTGCTTCAAGGACCGGACCTAAAGGCAATTAGTCATCGAGTCGGGGTAGTCTGATCTCCCCTTCCGGATTGGTGATTAACCGGCTTATTCCCTCACCGAGCCCTGCTCTAACAATGTGGCCGAGTACAACGCTCTGGTCATTGGCCTCAAACTTGCAAGAGTGCTGGGGGTAGAATACCTTAAAGCATACGGCGATTCCCAACTAATCGTCAATCAGATCCGGGGCTCGTACGAAGTCCGCCACGAAGACATGATCCCTTATCACGAAATAGCGATCGCTATCATCTCATTATTGAAGGGTTCTTCATCGAGCACTTCTCCAGACTCCAAAATATTGAAGCCGATGCCCTAGCTGGTCTGGCCGCTTCCCTAGCAGTTCTGAATTATGATCGCAATCAGTGGATGTGATAGGCCACGAACTGGTCTGTCCCAAGAACAATGTGCAATTCGTGGTGAGTTATTCGCCCAGACGATCGATGATGCCCCAGACTGGAGACAACCATTCATCGACTTCGTCGTCTACGACATCCTGCCCGAGAACCCGAAGGAAGCCACTTCTATCAGACGACGTTCTCTCAGATTCTTCTACGATGCAGAGACAAAAATGCTGTATCGCCGCTCCTACGACGGATTATTGCTCCGGTGCTTGTCGAACGCCGAAGCCAAAGAAGCAGTACGAGAAGCTCATGACGGTGTCTGCGGGGCCCACCAGCCTGGCCCAAAACTACAAGATCGCCTTCGCCGAATGGGCTACTATTGGCCCACGATGGTGGCAGATACGATAGATTATGCTAGAAAATACAAAGCCTGCCAAGTCCACGCGGACTTCATTCACCAACCGTCTGAGTTCCTACATCCGGCGGTGGCATCCTGGCCATTCGAACCATGGGGAATGATATCATTGGTCCAATCACCCCACCTTCCTCCCGAGGACATCACTTCATACTTGCGATCACTGATTACTTCTCCAAATGGGCGGAAGCTGTCCCACTCGCAGAAGTCAAGACTTTAAACGTGATCAGCTTCCTTAAGCATCACGTCATCTACCGCTTTGGACTGCCCCGAAGGATCATCCATGATAATGGTCCGCAGTTTACAAGCCACGCATTCTATCAGTTTTGCGATAAACACCGTATTCAGAATATCGCTTCGACGCCGTACAACCCGGCAGCAAACGAGTTAGCAAAGGCGTTCAACAAAACAATCATGAAACTCCTTAAGAAGTTTGTCTCCTCCAACAAACGCGACTGGAACGAGAAACTCGGCAAATGCTTATGGTTTTATCGTACCACAGTTCGAACAGCCACTGGGAATACGCCATTCTCCCTAGTGTACGGGAGTGAGGCAGTTCTCCCATTAGAGACTCAAATACCCTCACTCCGCGTCGCCCTCACTTATCAATTGACGACGAATGACAACTACCGACGTCGACTGTAAGAGTTAGAGGCCTTAGATGAAAAGTGCCTCCTAGCTCAGCAAAGGATCGAGCTGTACCAGCACGCATCTCAGGAGCCTTCAATAAGAAGGTCAAAATCAGAATATTCCAAGTGGACGATCTTGTTCTGGCAGTCCGGAGGCCAATGGTCATGACTCACAAGACCGCCGGCAAGTTCAAGCCAAAATGGCAAGGTCCATTTATCATAGAGATAGTATTCTCCAACGGTGCTTACCGCCTCGCTAAGTAAAATGGAGACTTGCTCATGTTGCCCGTCAACGGCAAGTTCCTGAAGAAATATTATATCTAAACAACATCCCAGATTATTGAGTCACGTACCCGCTGGTACCACTGAACTCACCCTATAAAATCCCAGATTATTGAGTCACGTACCCGCTGGTACCACTGAACTCACCCCATAAAATCCTAGATTATTGAGTCACGTACCCGCTGGTACCACTGAACTCACCCCATAAAATCCCAGATTATTGAGTTACGTACCCACTGGTACCGCTGAACTCACATCCTCCATATCCCCTATCATCGAGTCATGTACCCGCTGGTGCCGCTGAACTCACACATCTATAATATTCCAAATTATCGAGTCATGTACCCGCTGGTGCCTCTGAACTCACATCCCGGTCACTCTTTCAGATAGAAAGTTATGTATGATCATACCTCTGAACTTTCTTCTTGAAGGAGATCCTCCCTCATGATCTAATACCCGCACTTCCAATGCACAAAAAGGGTAATCTATCCACAAATTTCCAAAACGGCCATGTCCTCATTACCTCTGAGTCGTTCCACTTCCGCCAAAAATAAATCACCTCTTACATAGAACTTCCATGTCCTCATTACCTCTGAGTCGGTCTATGTGCCCTCTTTCATTGAGCCCACTCCTGTCATGTCCTCACTACCTTTGAATGGGAAGGATCCGTCGAAGAAACCTTCATACTTACCATGTCCTTATTACCTCTGAGTAAGTATGATAATCCCCTTTCGACCTATTATCTGTACCCACAACCGGAGTACGCCAAGGGTAATAGGTCCACAAATGTCCTCTGTTGACCACAAATGTCCTCTGTTGACCATCAATATCCTCCGTCGAGTTCACTCCTGCCATGTTCTCATTACCTCTGAGTAGGAAGACACTATATTTAAAAAAAACCTTCCCACTTGCCATGTCCTCGTTACCTCTGAGCAAGTATGTCGGTTTCCCTTCATCCTATTATCTGTATCCTAAACCAGGGTACGCCAAGGATAATAGGCCCACAAATATCCTCAGCTAGATTTCTCAGCACAAACCTATCACCTCATCAGGCCCCCGGAGCCCAGCTGCTCTACGGCATTCCTTTTCTCAATACCAAGAGCACCCATGACCACTTCGCTATGGCTGCTTCAGGTACCCTGACCAAAACTTGTTACCTCTGCCTAAAACCAAGGTACGCCATGGGTAACAGGTCCACAAATATATCCCCTATGCGGGGGATAACATCACCACAGTATCACAGGCGCAGCAGGCAATACAAATGAAGGGTAGAATTGAAAGTACTCTTTATTTGAAGGAAGAAAAAGCATTACATATTTCGGGATCATGTCCCCTTCAGATAGAAAGAAAACAAAGAAAAAAAAGGGAAAAAGCCGACTATAGTTCTGTATTGCACAACTCCAAGAGACGGTTTTTTACCAAGGCAGTCCTCCGATCAAGCCTCTGCTTAGCTCGACGCTCGGCTTCTTGGGATAACTGCTCTACGTCATTCAGAAGAGTATATGCCTGCCAGTTGTCCTCGATCTTCTTGAGGGCAAGCTCTAGATTAGCAGAAGCCCTACTGTACTTATCAGCCTCCTGGATAGCAGTCTCTTTCTCAAAACGAGCAGTCTCAAGCTCTGACTCCAGGAAAGCCAGTTTTCTCTGGAGTTCCAGGATATGTTCCCGAGTATCGGCTACCCCGCAGGAAGCATCCGCTTCCCGAGTTGAGCAATCTTCAGTCCGACGGCTCTACTGGTCGTGCAATCGAGTCAGATCCCGGCGGTCCTTCAATATAGCCGGTTGAGCGATTCCTGGGCAGCCATCACCTTCTCTACCGCAGTAATGAGAAAGTTGTGCTCTTGATTTATGGCCACAGGTAAATCAGTCTGTTGCAACAAGCGAAATTGGGCCACGAGACGATCAGCTTCTAATAGCTTCGGCTCCAAAAACGTAGCAATTCCCCTCCTCCAGGGAGTGTCTTAAGGATGGTAATCTGGCCTCCGGCACATCGACGGGCCAGAGTAAAGGGAGTCCCCCTTTCCACTGCTGCCTTGACCCCTCTCTTCAAATGATGATGGAAGCTGGCAACCACATCCTGTAACGCGTCATCCAAGACCTCCGTAGAGGACGGCGTCAGAGGGAGAGTGGCAGACGATACCGGAGGAGCAGCTTCAGAAGTTACTGTACCCGCCACCAAGGAAGCAAATTCCGTACGGAAGGATGCTTGGATGGCGGCTAACTCCTCTTCCAACCGCCCGAAGAGCCTGGATGCTCGGCTGGGAGGAATGGTTAACCCCCGAAACTACATTCGCAGAGGAGAACACAGGGGGCATCGCCTCTTGTCCCAGTTGCACTGCAACCCGGGACCCCGAGCTCGACCCAGACAAAGGCCCCTCGACACAGAGAGGTTCTATCAGGCCCTCTTCGATAGGGGCAATCTAGTAACATCAATCACTGGCAACGAAGGGTTGAGATCTGAACATCCAAATCAACCATTAGTCGACATAATCTGAAAGAAAAGATGACAAGAACATATAGGCTTATTCACGAGCTATGGTTCGATTTGTATTACCAGGGGAAAAGCGCGGGAACGACGGCTCGTTCACAGCCGACGTAGTTTCCCCACCCATAGAGTCATCATGTTGGGGTTCGGACGTCTCAGGGACGGGCGTAGTAAAGCCTCCATCCCCCTGGGTTGAGGTTCCAGCACGGTGGGAATCCTCGGTCGCAACCGAAAGCACCCCAGCAGCAATGATAGCGGTGCACACACCACTGACTAAATGAGATAGGACCGGATCAGCCTCAGTAATCGGGTCCTGAGGGGCGAGCTCATCCGACGCCTATAAAGAGCAAAAGAAACAATAATTAGGCCATAACATAGAAGGAGAAGAAACGAAACAGCTAAAGCCCAAATCACCTTAGGAACAACGTTCTCATCATCAGTAAACAGCCGGCGACGTCTTACCGCAGCGTGCTTCATGGAATAAGGTCGGTCATCGACGGTAGTCACGCGCCTGCTTCACTTACGCGAAGGGCCAGGTACCGTAGATGGTTGATCCTCCACCACTTCGTCAGACAGAGTAGACGATTGACCCACGGCCCTTTCAGCCGGCATGGCAGGGGGTTGATTCCCAACCTCCTCGCTCGAAGAATGAGATAAGTCATCAGTATCTTGTTCGTCGTCTTCCTCATCCGCCCTAGTGGACTCTGAGTCCGACACTGGAACCCTGTTCGCCCCGCTCTTCCTCTTCTTGGACCCTTCTGGCTTCTCAGCCAAACCGGTGCCAACAATGAAGCTAGTATTCATATCAAAACCAACAGGAGGCTTGCTCGCTGCAACGTGATAAAGGGCCGCTATATACAAGATGTCACCCTCCACCTTGGCATCAGGGAGTGAGAAGCTGGCTCGGGTATGGGACGCATTATAATAATGCCAAGCCCGGACGCCATCGAGCACACTGCCCTCAAAGCTCAAGCAAGCGCTAGGGCGATCCAGGAACAATTGACTATACCCGAATTGACGGGAAAATCTACTGGGCAAATAAGGCTCCAGGTATACTCTATTCCGGTAACGATACACCAGGTGCGCGGGACGGATGTTGCGTAACCAAAGAAGCATCTTCTCAGATAAAAGTTGGGGGGGATCAATGCCATCAACATATACCCTCCTCACTTCGCCGGGGGTGAACTCAGGGAGAGATACGAAGAATTCGGGCCCATCAATTCTTGCCAACGCCCTCCGGCAGGCCGACATGGTATCATGTTCCCAAGGCTGATGACGATACTGGAAAAGGAAGGCGTCATCAACAGAAACGTTTTCATCGGGTCCCGGCCTCATCCACGACCGATAGTGCATCAATAACCACCCCATGAGGTAGGGGTATGGTAGTTCTATCCGTTTAAAGTCCATCGACACATCGTGAGCAATGACTTTGGATGAAAAGGCACGAAGGCTGTGGTGTATGCTACACACCATGGCCGGGGAGGAGCGCCAGTCTTACCTTGAAGACCATTTTACAGCAGAAAGAATGAAATGGCGGCTGATCCTTTCTATAGAACCCGCGCCGCCCGAGACTACACAGTTGCGTATCCACACCATCAAGAACCCAGCTAAGATCGCTTTATCGGACATCTCTCGGGTACCATAGTGGAAATAACTGAGGGAGTCAGTGCTACTCCCAAACCGGTCACGGGTAGACTTCGACTTCTTGACCTTCGACATCATATCCTTCACCTCCTCCGGGGTTCGAGGAGTTCGAGACGAAACTTGACCGGAAGGACGCAATTTGAAAAGATACAAAATCCAGGCCTTGGTGTGAGGGGCGTTCCCTTATGAACTATTTACTTTCTTGATAGCCATCTGATGACAGGCGCTATAATGACACAACAGTTCTTGGTACACGGCGACGAAACTAGGAAACCGTCGATCCAGCTCTTCGAGTTCTTCGTTAGTCGGTGTATATACTTCAAAAGCTTTACCTCCCCACGGCAATCTAGACACAGTGTTCATTTCATGAAGAGCAAGCCCCAGTTCTCCTCCGGGGGCAAAGAAAGTCCCTGTACGCCGATTATACAGCTCCAATAGAGCCATAAACAAGGGCTTGATAATGGGCAACCCGTAGTAGGTACCACTGACGGCGTAGTAGAGATCAATTTCCTGAAGAAAGTCCCTATAATTCCTCAAATCCATGAGGTATGATTAGTCCATGTGGGAATGGGGTTGATCCAATTCAGCAGCGACAACCTGCCTATGGATAAGTCCCCTTGTGAGCGAGTTGATTTAGAAAAGTATCAGCTAGGGTGAAGGTAAAATTAGGGCCAGTTGTGTTTACAAAAGTGCCCGGGAGCAGCCCCATCACAGTCCGACTCACGGATTTCTTGCCCGCACATACTAAACCCGTGCGTCTGTTGTAGTGAATTTTGCTCACAAACATTCCCTGTTGGATGGGAGTCAGGGAGCCCACCATAGTCCTGCCCCGCGGTACCATGTTAAACCATGAGAGAGGATAATGCCGCTCCATCTCAGGGATATAAATCTCTACCCCGTCTACAGAAAAATCCCAGTGCTCTGAGATATCCAGCAATCGGGAGTTCTTTATAGAAAAGGCGTCCCCAAAGAGAAAAGACGGTTTCAGAAATTCTCCATCCAACTTCCCCGAATTCATCATTGAACAAAAAAAGCGGAAAGGTTGTTTATTAATAGCAGCCACTCTCTCCCTAGGCTCATTAGTGGGAAGTTGATCCCCTATACGACGGATTAACTCGTCAAGCTGTACGTCTGCTGCATACTGAGCTGAACCCACAAGGAGCTCTCCTGCTGGGTTGGTTGGGAGGTTCACTGAAAAGAAAAAAAAAGAGAGAAAGAAGAAGCAGGATTAAAAGATGGCTAAAACAAAAAATTACTGAAGCTCTCGCAAGCCTATGCGGCTCAGGTCAATAATGTCTTATGCGGCTCCAGTCCAGTTGGGTTTCAAGAAATACAGTTTCAAGGAAGCCTATACGGTTCGAGTCAATACAGTCTCATGCGGCCCAAATCAGATAGGAGTTCCATATGACTCTAGCTCGATAGCTTATACGGATTGGACGAATGTACACAGTTCTAACAGAAGAACTCATGCGGCACAAAATGCTATGCGGTTCAGCCTGCTAAGAACATATGCTGCTCCATTCAGAGGAGACTTTATGTGTTTAAATCCTTCTTCTGTGGTTCAAACATGGGGCATGGTCTATGCGGTTCGGGCATGAAAAGTCATGCGGCCCATACAGCATATGCGGCTCTGCCATCAACTTGGGAGGAGGCTTGTGCATAAATATGCAGCAAAGCCATGGGTACTCAAGATTCAAATGCAACCCTTACCCTTAAAGGCAGGACGAACGTCAGAGGCCACTTCGGGCACTTCAGGCTCGACGGCCGACGAAGATGTCACCCTCTTGTCCTTCGCGGCGGCAGAAATAACTTTAGAAGACTTAGGAGCCATTGCTTCGACGAAAAAAACAAGGAAGATCAGAAAGAGAAGACTGGAAAAAGAGTGAACGAAAGAGAAGGTAAAGAAGTCCCTCCGGCTAAAGTCACCCGTATTTATAAACAAAGACGGAGCGTTTGATCCCCGTGCATACACGTAAACCGACTCTTCGGTTATCAAAATAAGCCGCCGAAAATGAAGGCCAAGCTCCTCGGATCCCGCACCAAAAAGCGGCCTTTAAAAAATCAACAACATTTAAGTGATAAAGATTGCCATACGTGGCAAATAATGACATGGCAAGAAGCTATGCGGCTGAACAGTCTCCTGCGGCTGAGTCACCTATGCGGCTGAACAATCCATGTGGCCAGGACTTCTACGCGGTCAGGATTCATATGCGGCTAGAAGAATACGGCCATGCTTCTTATTCAAAGTATTTCAATTTTATAAATTAAAAACTTTGAAGGGGGTCTTGTAGAAGCATGAAAAAAGATCTATGCGGCCAGAAAAGATCCATGCGGCTCAAAAAACTTATGCGGCTCAGGGAGTCATACGGCATAAGGAGATATGCAGCCCGAGGCATTCCATGCGGCTCAGAAGACACGTTGCCTAACAGTGCTCCCCTCCGACCCATGCTGCATTAATTGCTTTGACGGCTGACCCCTCTGAAAAGTTGATAGCCCTGGCACAAAAGCAGATAATTATGGCTCTGTCATAATAATGAATCTCTAGGGAAAAGAAAAGAGATCTCTGACACATATCCCCCAAGAGCCATAAAAATGCCATGTGGCCTTGCCACATGGACGTTCGTATGCGGCTCACTTCTCATGCGGTTCATAATGATTCCTATGCGGCTCAGGTCAAGGAAGCCTCATGCGGCTCGAGCAAAGAACTTCTCATGCGGTTCAGAGTGAATCTGTCCTATGCGGCTCAGGCCAAGAAAGCCTCATGCGGCTCGAGCAAAGAACTTCTTATACGGTTCAGAGTAAATCTGTCTTATGCGGCTCAGGTCAAGAAAGCCTTATGCGGCTCGAGTGAGGACTTCTCATGCGGTTCAAGAGGATCATGTCCATGCGGCTCAGGCAGATATGTACCTATACGGCCCACAAGGATTACTCCCTTGTGGTTCGAGGGCTCAAGTGAGGGCCACTGCCCAGGCAGCCCTAACACGTGGGCTTAACCATATGCGGCTCAAATTCATATACGACTCACCCGTCATGCGGTCCAGATCCCCCAGCAGCTCCTAGGACACGTGTCCTAAACCAATTAATTCCTCAGATTTGCTGCCATTAAAGATTGGGTCAAATTCCGATAATCTGGGACACGTGGCAGAAGAATAGATCTAATTTATTTGCAGATATCAGAAGATCATTATAAGAAAGATTTATTCCAATCAGCATTAATTGCTAATGGGATTTAGTGTAATCTACACCTAAAAGCTCGGATTCGTCACAATCAAAACTGAATGGCCTGGATTGACAAATCTATGGGCCGTCGCCATCTCCAAGAGCTAATCATTGGCAACCCTAATGATCACATCCCACTATTATAAATAGCAAGGTGCCATTCCCTTGTAAAATATATACAATATCAGAGAGAAATACGTATATACAGAGAGACTTCCCTCCATAGTCAGAGAGAGAGAATACACACACAGAGAGAGAGAGAAGCCAGAAGAGCAACAGAGGAGTAAGAAGAGCATTTCTTCGTCAACGCCAACTATCTTCTCGTAGGAGCCAAGGCTGCATACCGATCGTCCAAGGAGTAAGGCAGGGCTGTCGTCGCCTTCCCGAGCCTCTATCGTCACCCCCCAGAATCTAAAATAAACAATTGTACTTAGACTGCTGTACCTAGGTTTTTGTCCCTAGGCTTTCTTTGTACAAGCGAGTTTGTAACGTGAGGTAAAAGTCCGATCCTCCGATAATTGTTCTGTTTTTTTATATTTCATGGCAAACAACCCTGTTCAAACAACGTGGCTGTGTACAACGCTTTGGTCATTGGCCCCCGACTTACAAAGGAGATAGAGGTAGAGTATTTTGAAGCATACGACGATTTGCAGCTAATCGTCAATCAGATCCGGGGCTCGTACGAAGTGCGTCATGAAGACATGATCCCCTATCACAAAACAGCAGTTGACATCATCTCGTCCCTGGAGGGGTTCTTCATAGAGCATATTCCCAGGCTTCAAAATATTGAAGCCGATGCCCTAGCAGGCCTTGCCGCTTCCTTAGCAGTTTCGAATTATGCTCATCATCTGGTTGACATCATAGGCCGTGAGTTGGTCTGTCCCAGGAATAATATTCAATATGTTGAGAGTTACTCCACGTGGACAGTCGACGAAGCACCATACTGGAGACGACCATTCATCGATTTCGTAGTCTACGACATCCTGCCAGAGGATCCGAAGGAAGCCACTTCTATCAGAAGACGTTCCCTCAGATTCTTCTACGATACAGAGACAAAAATACTATATCGGCAATCAAACGATGGATTACTGCTCCGATGTCTATCGAATATAGAAGTCAAAGAAGCCGTACATAAAGCTCATGATGGCATCTGTGGGGCCCATCAGCCTGGCCCGAAACTACAAGATTGCCTTCGTCGAATGGGTTACTACTGGCCCACAATGGTCGCAGACGCAATAGACTATGCACGAAAATGCAAAGCCTGTCAAGTCTACGCAGATTTCATCCACCAGCCATCCGAGTTCCTATACCTGATGGTGGCATCCTGACCCTTCAAAGCATGGGGAATGGACATCATCGGTCCAATCACTCCGCCTTCGTCCCGAGGATATCGTTTTATAATTGCAATCACAGATTACTTCTCCAAATGGACGGAGGCTGTTTCGCTTGCAGAAGTAAAGACTTCAAATGTGATCAGCTTCCTCAAGAATCACGTCATCTATCGCTTTGGACTCCTCCGAAGGATCATCCTTGATAATGGTTCGCAGTTCGCAAGCTACGCCTTCTATCGGTTTTACGACAAGCACTGCATCCAGAATATTGCTTCAACACCATACAACCCAGCGGCTAATGGGCTGGCTGAAGCATTCAACAAAATAATCATCAAGCTTCTCAAGAAGTTCGTGTCATCAAACAAACGCGACTAGAATGAAAAGCTCGGTGAATGCTTATGGGCGTACCGTACCATCGTTCGGACTGCCACCGAGAACATACCATTCTTCTTGGTATACGGGAGTGAGGTAATTTTCCCACTGGAGACTCAAATCTCCTCACTCCGCGTGGCTCTCATATACAGATTGACGACGCATGATAATCACCATCGCAGACTATAAGAATTGGAGGCCCTAGATGAGAAGCGCCTGTTAGCTCAACAACGAATCGAGCTATACCAGGCACGTATCTCCGGAGCCTTCAACAAGAAGGTTAAAATCAGAACATTCCAAGTGGGCGACCTCGTTCTGGCAGTTCGGAGGCCGATGGTTATGACTCAGAAAACCGCCAGCAAGTTCCAGCCAAAGTGGGAAGGTCCGTTCATGAACGATGCTGTATTCTCCAATGGAGCTTACCGTCTCGCAAAACAAAATGGAGACTTGCTCATGTTGCCCGTCAACGACAAGTTCCTAAAGAATTATTATGTCTGAAACGACATCCTCCAGGGTGATGAGTCATGTACCCGCTGGTACCGCTGAATTCACACCTCGCCTACAAATTGCCAAGATGACGAGTCATGTGTTGACACAAAGTCACAGTCAACCAAATATTGATAACATTGACTAAATAATACTTGTAATAATTCAATACGACACACGACGTTTACATCAAGCTCAAGTCAGACGACAGCTCAGTCTTTGCATATCTGTGTTTTATGAGTCTGTATTTTATACTTTTATTGAGTCTAGACTGTTGTAAACTGTGTCATGCTGAGCTCTTGAGACTTGACCAAAAGCCTACCCAACAAACCATAAACTCCACCATCCAGAAATAAGCCTATTGGTCCCTTAGAACCATTCTGTGCTCTGGAGACAGAGTTCGGGCCGAACTCTGCCTCCACACAGAGTTCGGGCCGAACTCTGTCCCCTAAAAATCAGTAACCTAAATTTTAGGGTTAGCTGGTTGCAAGTTGTCCAACGACCAAATATTTGAAATTTCTACCCGAATTCTGGCTAAATTCTGCCTACAAAAACCCTATAAAAAGGCCAAGAATTCTCTCATTTCAAACCATCCAATCTTCTCTTCTCTTCTCTCTTGAAGCTTAAATAAGCCATACCCTTCCCATCTACTAGCCACAAGCATCCTAAGTCTCGAGTGCTCAGCATCTCTCAGTTAGGAGTCTTGTACAAGAGTTGAATAAGTCGCTTGGAAAATTCCAAGCAATCGCCACTGCGATCCTTTGTAAGAAGTTGACGTGCTCTTCTGAAGAAAAGGTACGGGTTGTAAACTACTATTTCACAAATAGTGGATTTAATCCTGAGCTAGAGTTCTCAGGCCTGGACTAGTCCTCCACGAGGGAAACCAGGTTAAAATCGGCTGTGTTTGCGTATGATCTCTTTCTTCTCACTTTAAATTCCACATTTACTCTGATTAGTTTTGTTTGTGATTGAGTTGAATTTTTAATTGGTTATTATCTATATAAACTCTATTCACCCCCCTCTAGAGTTGCCATCTGTTCTTTAATTGGTATCAGAGCTCTGTTCTCTTTACAAGGATTTACATCCTAGAGCTGATCCATGGCAACCACACAATCCTTGATTTCCAATCACGGTGAAGGACAGTCCACTCATAGGCCTCCCCTATTTGATGGAACTAACTACACGTATTGGAAAACAAGGATGAGTTTTTATCTCAAGTCTCTAGACTTTGACCTGTGGACTATCGTCACTGACGGTTACAAAAAGCCCGCCAGGATAGTTGTCAACGGTGATCTCGTTGAGAAATCACATGACAAATATTCTGACGAGGAGAAGAAACAGGCAAGTCTAGACGCGAGAGCTATTAATGCTTTATTCTGTACTATAGACAGGAATGAGTTCAACAGGGTATCCACATGCACCACATCCCACGAAGTATGGAAGCTTCTAGAAGTGGCATGAAGGAACCACCCAAGTCAAGGAATCAAAAATAAGCCGTCTCACTCAAGAATACGAGGCTTTCAAGATGAAGCCAAACGAGACGATCACGCAAATGTTCACAAGATTCCTCGACATCATCAACCCCCTGTCCTCGCTTGGGAAGCAATATTCAAATCATGAGAAGATTCGCAAGCTACTTAGGAGGCTACCAAAAATTTGGAACCCTAAGGTGACAGCCATCATAGAAGGAAACGGTCTCACAACCATGTCCATGGAGACCTTGATGGGAAAGCTAATGACTCATAAGCTTGACCTCAAGGACTTCGAAGAGCCTGCTCCTAAGGCTAAGGAGATCGCACTCAAAGCTCACCGACGGAGGGCTGAACCCGAAGAGACGGATGACGACAACTCTGAAGATGATGATCAAGCCCTCATGGTTCGCAACTTCAAGAAATTCCTTCGCTTCAACCGAAGAAAGAAGGAACCACAAGAAGATGAAGAAGAAGAAGAGCCTACTTGCTACGGTTGCAAGAAGACGGGACATGTCCGAAAAGACTGTCCATTCTCAAAGAATAGCAACCGTTATGAGAAGCCATACAAGAAGACCTCTTCAAAGAAATATGCCAACACAAGCATTTGGCATAAAAGCGATGCTAGTGACTCCGAAGAATAAAAGAACTCTCCTCAAGATACGGCTAATGTTTGCCTAATGGCAACATCCGACAAGGTATCTAACGAAACTCTTGACGACTTCACTTTTGATGAACTTGGCGATGCTTTCACTGATTTACTTAGTGACCATAAAAAGGTCATTGGTAAATACAAACAAGCCAAGGACAAAATCAAAAGTCATGAAGTTGAAATACAAAGACTTTCTCTTTTACTTGATAATGTTAGAGACACTACACCCACGGATGTCACTGTTGAGGTATCTAAGCTTAAGATAAGCTTACATGATGCCGAGGCACGTATTGAGCAACAAACATAAGAAATCACAACACTCAACACGGAGCTTACAGAAGAAAAGAATAGACACAAGATCACCATTACTAAGTTGTATGGTTTGAATGCTAAGATTACTGAATTGCAAGATGTCTCTAAGAAACTAGAGACTATGGGAAAACAGGTTGCTCAACCTCAAACCCAATCACATGAGACACACACAAAGCATGACACTACTCATACTAGTCAATCACTTCATACTCATGCTGCTCACAATCATGCTTACATGTACACACACTTTCACAAATCTCATGCACGTAGAAATAATCATCATATGTCACATAAACATCATGCTACAAGTAGATACAGTCATCATCATGTTGCACAATGACACAATCAACATTACTCCACATATAGACAATCTCATCATGCCATGCCATATAGACAATCTCATCATGCCATGCCATATAGACAACATCATCATGTCATGCCATATAGACAACATCATCATGCCATGCCATATCAACAATATCACCATGCCTCTCTACATAGTCATTATCACCATGCTGAATCTACTTATTATCAATATTCTTATAGACATTATTAGCATGCTTCTAATATAAACAGGAATGCTACATGCACCTATTGTGGTTTACATAGACATATATCACCACAATGTAGAATCAGAAGATTAGTAGATAAAAAGTTATATACATGGTTTCCAAAAGCTAACTCTTCAGGACCCTCAAGAACTCGGGTACCAAAGGTCACATCTACTCTTGATGTAGGTGGACCTTCCCTCCTCATCTAAGAGTAAGTGGATTCTCGATAGTGGATACTCACGGCACATGACGGGAGACGCACATCTTTTCGTATCACTATCGATGAAGAGAGAAGGATATGTATCCTTCGGAAATAACCTAAAAGGTTATATTATAGGTAATGGTATTATTGGCTATCCTCCCTCTTCCGTAATAAAGGATGTCTGCCTAGTGACCGAGTTAAAGCATAACTTGCTCAGCATCAGTCATCTTGCTGACCATGGTTATGACATTAACTTTGGACAAAACAAATGCCTTATTTATGATAGGTCAACAGGAGACATTGCTTTTGAAGGGGTAAGAGAGGATAATATTTATATTTTCTATTTGTCTATAGATACTAACCATGCAGGTAGATACCTATATGCTCACAAAGATGAACGGTTACTATGGCACCAGTGTCTTGGTTATGCCAACATGGATACTATATCCAGGCTATCAACCAAGAAGCTAGTTAGAGGCTTACCCGACATCACATTCAAAAACGACACCGTATGTGCCGAATGTGAGTTGAATAAGGCAACCAAATCATCTTTCCATTCCATAAACTCTGTAAGTACTACTAGACCCCTACAACTACTTCATATGGATTTATTTGGTCCTAGTAGAGTAGCCAGTCTTGGTGGAAAACTCTATGCATTTGTTATTGTTGATGATTTTTCAAGATTTACTTGGGTTTTCTTTCTTACTTATAAAAGTGATGCTATTTCAGTTTTTAAGATTTTTGTTAAGAGAGTTCAAAACGAAAAAGGCTACATGATCACTCGAATCTGAAGTGATCATGGAGGCGAATTCGAAAATTCTGATTTTGAAAAGTTTTGTGATTCCAATGGTTTTGATCATGAGTTTTCTTGTCCAAGAACTCCCCAACTAAATGACGTTGTGGAGCGGAAGAATAGGACTCTTGGCGATATGGCTAGAGTCATGTTGAACAAGTTTTCACTTCCGAAATACTTTTGGGCTGAAGCTGTCAGTACAGCATGCCATATTTTAAATAGGGTACTTATTCGTCCTATTATGAAAAAGACACCCTATGAGCTTTGGTTTGGGAGAACTCCAAATGTTTCTTATTTTATAGTTTTTGGCTGTAGATGTTTTATCCTTAACACCAAAGACAACTTAGGCAAATTTGATGCCAAAGCTGACGATGGTATTTTCCTTGGCTATGCTGCCAAGAGTAAGGGATATAGAGTTTTTAACAAATGCTCTTTAATTGTGGAAGAGTCTACAAATGTGACTTTTGATGAAGATAATAGTGCAGCAGCTACTCTTGATGATGATGTTGAGCCATCAACGTCTACTCCAATGAACAACACAACCGAAACAAATTCTCTGGAAAGCTTGCCTAAGAAATTCTCTTTCAAGCCTTCTCATCCAGAAAATTTGGTAATCGGTGAGGTTTCACGAGGAGTAACTACTAGATCATCATTAAGAGACTATATTGCTAGCACTGCCTTTATTTCACAAATTGAGCCTAAAAATATTTCAGAAGATTTCAATGATGAATTTTGGATTTCTGCTATGCAAGAGGAACTCAACCAATTCGAGAGGAGCCAAGTATGGGAACTCGTTCCTAGGCCGGCTAATCACTCAATTATTGGTACTAAATGGATTTTTAGAAACAAAGTGAATGAAGATGGTTCAGTCACACGCAACAAAGCTCGTCTAGTAGCCCAAGAATACAACCAAGAGGAAGGTATCGACTATGATAAGACATATGCTCCTGTTGCTAGATTAGAATCCATTCGGATGCTTTGTGCATTTGTAAATTTTCAAAATTTCAAATTATTTCAAATGGATGTTAAAAGTGCTTTCTTGAATAGTTTTATTAAGGAGGAAGTTTATGTAAAACAACCCCCTGGCTTTGAAAATCACAAATTTCCCGACCACATGTTCAAGTTAAAGAAAGCGCTATATGGCCTCAAACAAGCCCCCAGAGCTTGGTATGAACGGCTTAGCAACTTCTTACTTGAGAAAGGTTTTTCAAAAGGGAAAATTGACACTACACTTTTCATAAAGTCTTTGAAGGACACTATTCTTTTAGTTCAAATATATGTAGATAATATTATTTTTGGTTCTACTGATGAAACCCTTTGTCAAGATTTTGCCAAGTGCATGCAGACCAAGTTTGAGATGAGCATGATGGGAGAGCTCAACTACTTTTTTGGGCTGCAAGTCAAATAAATGTCAAATGGAACCTTCATCTGTCAGTCGAAGTATACAAAGGACATGCTGAAGAAATTCGACCTTGATAACGTCAAACCTATCAGCACTCCTATGGCTACTTCAACTAAGCTTGAACCAGATGACAGCGGCAAACCCGTAGATCAACGTAAGTATCGAGGTATGATTGACAGTCTACTTTATCTTACTGCTAGTTGTCCTGATATAATATTTAGCGTTTGCCTGTGTGCTAGATATCAAGCAAATCCTAAAGAATCACACATGACCGCAGTTAAGCATATCTTTAGATACCTTAAGGGTACTGTTACAGTGGGCCTATGGTATCCCAAGTCAACATCATTTGACCTCATTGGGTACTCTGATGCTGATTTTGCTGGATGCAAGGTCGACCGTAAAAGTACGAGCGGTACGTGTCATTTATTAGGAAAGGCTTTAGTCTCTTGGTTTAGCAAAAAGCAGAATTTTGTCGTACTATCCACAACAGAAGCTGAATACATAGCAGCTGGGCATTGTTGTGCACAAATTCTATGGATGAAGCAAACCCTTGAAGACTATAATTTATCTTTCATGCATATTCCTATCTTTTGTGACAACACTAGTGCTATAAACTTGACTAAGAACCTTATTTGTCACTCACGCACAAAGCATATTGAAATTCGACACCACTTTTTGCGTGATCATTAGCAAAATGGCACGATTAACTTAGAATTTATTGACACTGATCATCAGTTAGCAGACTTCATCACCAAGCCATTATCCGAAGAGCGCTTCAATTTCCTTTGTCGTGAACTTGGAATTTTAGATGAAGCCATCATAAATTAAAATACACCTGCGTAAATATCGATTATATTGTGATTCTTTTATGATAAACTAGCTACGAGTACAAGCCGAAAGGGCCCTTCTGACAACAAGGCGTAAAAGCCTAAGCGACACGGTGCACTAGTCCTCAGGACTACCGCTAGCTGGGATCCGGCCCCTGCAGCTAACTCATGGCAAACTCAAAATATTGAATTATGATATAACTTCTTGTTTATTATACGGTACAGTTTGATTTATCACCTGCTGACATGCTATTTTTTAATTTCATATTGCTATCTTTCTACTTCTACTATCTGGTTTATTGAATCTCTTAATCATTTATCTTTATAACTTATATTGGTTTCCCATACTTAACCAATATTTCATCCTTTCAGCCTGATTTCAGTTCTGGGACAAAGACCCAGAATTCGGGCCGAACTCTGCCCTTACCAGAGTTCGGGCCGAGTTCGGCCTCCCTGTTCCAGAATCAGGGACAGGTTCCAGCCGTTGATCACAACTTGATCCAATGGTCCTGATTCACTCCGACCAAGAGAAACCCTTCACTTATGTTCGGTTTCTCTTCCATCTCCTTCTTTCTTACCACTTTTTTCTCTTTTTCTCCACTATTCTCTCAAAACCCTAACCCTAATTTCTTCTCTATAGTGCTCCATTCTTTCTCAAACTCAAGGAGAAGGGCTCTTTTCCAATTCTATTTCAATGTTCATCATTTATTTGAGGTATAACTTACTCTTCTTCTCTATTTCAATTTCTCTACTTTGTGCTATGGCTCCTCACTTGCTCAACCGTGGGAAGAGAATTCGGATCGAGGGAGCATCCTCGTCGAATGCTCCTCCTCCCGTTGAACAACATCAACCACCTCATCCATTGTTCAACCCTTTACGTCCACGTGATCCAAACACCTACGATGACCGACTTTTTATATCACTAGACGCATCCAATGAATGTTTTAGTGATTTTTGGACATGTCCAGTGTTTGCGGGACACCCCATTAACTTCACAATTTTTGCACAATATGAATCTATGTTTCATGATCTTTGCCTTGATGAGCTAGTTGCTACGAATTTCGTCATCTATCGTAGCGCCATACAAATGTTTTACTGCAACTTGACTCATGATGACACTCATATTTATTCTCGAGTTGCGGGCATTGATATCGCCTTTACTGATTCTGATTTGGCCGAGTATCTTGAACTTCAAGAACTCGATACTTGGGATAAGCTTGTTGAAGCTCGATCGTTCCACTTTCTAGATGGAACTTCTCTTGAGAGCTTCAAGGCAGACTTATGTGCCCCAAACATTTGTCCTCGTAAGATTATGGCCAAACATCTCAACCCTTACTACTATGAACTTCATCGGATTGTTTTCAACACCCTTCTACCCAAAGCCGGCTCCACCGATGAAGTCACCTATTTTGAGATATCAGCTTTGTATCATCTCCACTATCGTATTCTTTTTAATCTTCCATGTACCATGATAGACTGGATGATTAACTGTAGGAAGAAACCACGAGCCTTAGTTTATCCCTTATATCTTCCTATGGTCCTTCGTGCATTCATTGTACCACTTCATGATTGTCCTTTCTTGTCTGCTCCTGCCTTCCTATCTAAGGCACGACGACTTCAGGCAGTCGTAGCCTCTTCTGCCACTTCTGAGCATTCCGATGATGAGGAGCCCGATGCCCCTCCTCTTGGACAGGATGCGCGACCTCCTCCTGCTACCCTTGACTCCATCCAGACCATGCTCCGAGATCGCTTCACCTTAGAGGACGATCGCTGGACTCAGATGGATTACCGTACTACACTGCAGATGAGTGCCCTCAGTAACTCGTTGCACGATATTCGGTATTCCATGTCTCACCATCCTTCTATGCCCATTCCCATGGAGCGGGATCCCGGTCGCGAGGGATATCGCATTGACGATCCTTGGGTCATGCGCTACCTGGATCCGGATGCTGCTATTGTGGACCCCAGCCGTTCTTTCACTGATCCTTCCGACACCGCTGGGCCTTCTCGTGCTCCATGACAGAGATGGCTTCTACCAGATGATGCTGCTGCTGATCATAGTTTATGTTTTATGTTTTCCAGTTTTTTCGGTTGTTTAGTTGGATTTATGTACTTGGTTTGTCGTAAACTCTTTATGTTTTAGTTGTGAGTGATGACTCTTATGCTTATCATAGCTCTATTACTCTCTGCTCGTTATGTTCGTTAATATGCAGTTTCTTCTCTTTTGGTGTGTTTGCCCATTATTACTTGCTTATATTGCTAAATGCCAAAAGGGGGAGAGATATGTATATTCTTTATGTGCTTTTGGTGCTTTTTGGGAGATGTTCCTTATCAGGCCAACAGGTTCAACGCATTGTTTACGGGGGAGCTATCTTATTTAGCTCGGCACCGATTATGGGGGAGCTATGCTTTTGTCATTGACTATGTCCAGGTATGAATATTGAATATACAATTATTATTTTGTCAATTATCAATATGGGGGAGATTGTTGACATAAAGTCACAGTCAACCAAGTATCGATAACATTGACTAAATAATACTTGTAATAATTCAATACGACACACGACGTCTACATCAAGCTCAAGTCAGACGATAGCTCAGTCTTTGCATATCTGTGTTTTATGAGTCTGTATTTTATACTTTTATTGAGTCTAGACTGTTGTAAACTGTGTCATGCTGAGCTCTTGAGACTTGACCAAAAGCCTACCCAACAAACCATAAACTCTACCATCCAGAAATAAGCCCAATGGTCCCTTAGAACCATTCTGTGCTCTGGAGACAGAGTTCGGACTGAACTCCGCCTCCACACAGAGTTCGGGCCGAACTCTGTCCCCTAAAAATCAGTAACCTAAATTTTAGGGTTAGCTGGTTGCAAGTTGTCCAACGGCCAAATATTTGAAATTTCTATCCGAATTCTGCCTACAAAACCCTATAAAAAGGCCAAGAATTCTCTCATTTCAAACCATCCAATCTTCTCTTCTCTTCTCTCTTGAAGCTCAAATAAGCCATACCCTTCCCATCTACTAGCCACAAGCATCCTAAGTCTCGAGTGCTCAGCATCTCTCAGTTAGGAGTCTTGTGCAAGAGTTGAAGAAGTCACTTGGAAAATTCCAAGCAATCGCCACTACGATCCTTTGTAAGAAGTTGACGTGCTCTTCTGAAGAAAAGGCACGGGTTGTAAACTACTATTTCACAAATAGTGGATTTAATCCTGAGCTAGAGTTCTCAGGCCTGGACTAGTCCTCCACGAGGGAAACCAGGTTAAAATCGGCTGTGTTTGCATATGCTCTCTTTCTTCTCACTTTAAATTTCGTATTTACTCTGATTAGTTTTGTTTGTGATAGAGTTGAATTTTTAATTGGTTATTATCTCTATAAACTCTATTCACCCCCCTCTAGAGTTGCCATCTGTTCTTCATCATGTACTTTCTCGTACTGCTGAACTCACATCCTGCCTACAAATCGCCAAGATAACGAGTCATGTACTCTCTCGTACCGCTGAACTCACATCCCGACTACAAATTGCCAAGATAACGAGTCATGTACTTTCTCGTACTACTGAACTCACATTCCGACTATAAATCTTCCAGAAGGACGAGTTATGTACTTTCTGATACCGCTGAACTCACATCCCGCCTACAAATTGCCAAGATAACGAGTCATGTACTCTCTCGTACCGCTGAACTCACATCCCGACTACAAATCTTCCAGAAAGACGAGTCATGTACTCTCTCGTACCGCTGAACTCACATTCCTGTAGGACCGATTGTAGGAACGAGTTGTAAAACGCAATAATCTAGAGGGGGTGAATAGAGTAGGCAGCAGAAATTAACTATAAAAAATGTTAGTAACAAGATTACAGATAATATATCACAGATATGTAAATGAAAAGTAGAGAGTAGAGAGCAAACGTAAATACAAGGATGTATACTGGTTTCCCTCTTGTTAGGACTAGTCCAGTCAGAAGAACTCTAGCTTCCAGTTGAATCCACTATGGAAAATCACCACAAGTTTCATCTGAAGTTCTTGCAACTTCTACAACGCGAGCTTTGATCCGAAGTACTCGACCAACTTCAATTGTGAAGTGTTTAACTTCAATCAAGCCTCCGATTACAACCACTCTGAAACTTCTAGACCGTACCGGACTGGCAAATCGACTAGAGGATTGTAACTGGCTTGGGATTTGAAAAAGAAAGCTCAGAATACTTTGGAAGAAGTAGTAGGCTTATAGAGAAGAGATATGAAAGTGAATGAGTGAGTTGAAATGATCGAAATCCTTCTCTATTTATAGTTTTTCCAAAGGCAGAATTCTGACAGAATTCGGGCAGAATTCGGACAAAACTCGATGAAAAAATCTCGTTGGATCCGTAACTGCAGGAAGACCAAGTTCAAAAAGCAACGTTCACTAACCGAACTCTGGCCGAACTCTGGCCGAATTTTGGCCGAACTCTGGCCGAGTTCTGTTTGAGTTCTGTCAGGGTTTTGCAAATCAGTTTTTGGGCTTTTTGAAAAGTCAAACAATTAGGAAGTAGTTTGGGCTTTTGTAAGTGGGCTTGTTTTCAAAATGAAAAGGGTTTTTTGAAAATGTTTCTTGGGTAGCCTATTTGCCAGTACGATACAGTGTACATCATATTCCTAGACTCAATAAATATGAAAATACATTGATAAAATAGGAAAACCAAGAGCCCTTTGATGACGCCTTTCTTCAAATATTTAAGCAGACTTTAAGACGCCTTTTTCACTTGACGGCAATCGTCCAAAGATAAACAGATCAGCGGAACCCCCGATGCGAGGCCCCGGATAGGTCGTTTGGCGGTTCAGAGAAATCTTCTTGTATAACGCCATCTTTGCCCATCAATAATTACTCTATTGCATATGTCCTGGATTGACAAAGCTTGATCAAGCTTACTGCATGTCTATAAGAACATGTTAGACGAACAAAACAATATGATACAAGCATAGCAATATGATATAGAATATTTGGGACAATGCTAATATAAAGACAATGCTAAGTTTAAGTAGCAACATGATAGTGATTACATAAATATTAGTGACGTCGATATGTTAAACTTAATTGATTAGCCATATTGAAAAACATGATATAATCATTGGGCTATCAATCTCTCCCTTTTTGATTATGGCAAATTCTTTAAGTTTAATATATATATAATAGATGCATGTATCACTAATAAACACATAATACTAGAATATTGTGTGCTTGTGAGTTGACTTAAATAATCATGATCAAGGATTAGAAGAACAGTATAACGACAAGTTAGAAAATTGCATAACTAAAGAATAAAAACTTGTCAAAACACAACATAGTTGGTTGAACTTAAAACTAAAGAACACTGAAATTAAGTAATACATAGTTTACCAGCTAGAAATCCAAAAGTAAAATATGTTTTGAATGTCATTTGACAAAAAAAAAACTATCAATATAGTAGAAATCAATCATTGGTCATAAATAAATCATGGAATAGAAATGCGCAGATCTAGTATATATAAAAAATCAAAAATATAATGAGACTTTCAACAATGATCACAAAAAAATATGTTCATAATTTGCCCATACAAATTAGTGAATCGATTCCATAAAGAATATAATCATTGAAAAGAAATCAAATATGTATACTAGAATTTATAAAAATCTATTCCAAAGTTCATGCATTTGAATTCAATTACCTTAGCATGATATATGAATATCCATTAGATAAACATGAAGGTAATGAAGACAAAATACTTGAGAAGGAGAAATCCAGTCGACTTGAATGCTCTTCCGTAAAGTATGATCAGTCTAAATAAGATAATCATGAACTTGGAGATAAAATCTCAATAAGAAATGCCAAATCAGTTTAAACTCAAAAGAATTATCAATGAAGATAATTAAATATATTTGGCAAAATAAATTTTTAAAAACTCAAAAATGCAATGAGGGAATTAAAATTAAATAATAATAATAATCATATATTCTCTCATAAACTCAATACAAATCCAAATATCATGACCAACTCAGCAAGATATTTGACTAAGACATATAAATCCATGGTGAACTAGGTAT
>JANAVB010002215.1:0-43730 GCA_029216955.1 Iris pallida | reverse complement strand
AGTTTAGAGTATGGTTAGGAAGTATTATATATGATTGTTGATAATTAAATATAGATGAGAACCATAGAGTGATTATTGAGTGTTAAGGTAGGAGTTGCACCAGGTGCCAGAATAGGAGGAGTACCCTAGTAGCAATAGCCAGAGTATTTCAAGTATTATAGAGGTTTAGGCACCAACAAAAAATTTTAAGTGACTAGTTAGAGGAGGGACATGAGTAACCTAGTATAGAAGTATCATCCAAGTATCATATAGATGAGTTAGTGCCTTGTGTAGACGGTGTCAAGACTTGAGTAGACACCCTAGAGAGAGTATCCTAGATAGACGAATGTTCTTCCGTGACTTTAATTTCTGGAGCGTCAGAGATGTCAATCTCCGAAAACTTCCTTCATGAGTTTGTAGTTGACAAGATTATCTTCATTTTGATATATCATGTCTCACTCAAACTCGTTCTCTTGTACTATCTTTGTATCGCACAACTTTCGGATCAATTTAGGCCATTGACCATTCCTACTTTTATTTATGATTATTGTGAAACCCATAATTTTTTGTTTCAATTATCGTTTAATTAATTGGATAATTTGTTTGTTAAATTATTGTTATTATCTTTATTAATTATTAATTAGGAAAATCCTATTTTTAGAAAAAATATTATTCATGGAATTTTTTTTAGTGTTTGGTCTGACCGTCCCGAACCCGTCTCGAACCCAATTTCAGTTTTTCGAAACAAATCTTCAAGTCCCTTAGTATAATTTATATGTAAATTCTATTTTTTTTCTTATTAAAAGAAAAGAATTCTTTTCTTTAACTCTCATTAAACTCTTTCTCTCTCACCAACCAAACCTTTCCTCTCCTTTCCGTTCCCGACCGCAGCAAAGACCCCTTCTCTTCCGAAACCGTCGACGACCACTCTTTTCCCCTCCTCGTAACCTTCAGATCCTCACCCCATTCTTCTCCACTCTCTATCCTTCATTACCAAGCCCTAGCCCCAAAATCCTTAAACCCAAGTTATTTTTCCGGCGATCTCGACCCGAGCATCACCGACGACACCCAACGCCGATTCCCTGCGAGTCAGCCCCGACCCGAGCCGGCCAGGCCAGCGCTCGAGCCGCCCAGGCCAGCGCTCCTCAGCCCGAGCCGGCGACCCCGCCGCCGTTGTTCCCGCAGCCACCGGCCGACCGCCCCTTGTGCGCGCCCTCCGGACCGAGCCCTGTCCCCGCGGCTGTCCGGTGCCCCGACCCACTATCCACAGTGTTTTGCGGGTTCCGATTTGCTGTTTTCGTGGCCGAGCCCCGCTGTTCGCGTGTTCTGGATTATTTCGAGTTCGCGAGATTTCGATTTCTTCCCTAATTTTCACCTGAGAGCTCTAGCCGAGCATCCGAGGTATATTTTCCTGTGTCCCTGTGTCCCTCTCATAGAGTCGATGATGACACGGCCTTGATCTCGATATGGGATTCAATTGTTGCATATTTAGTTCTGATTTCTAAGTCGAAATTTGTTCGTAGGGTTTTTCGATTTTAAATTCAAAATTTATGCTGTGATTTGAGTTTCGTATTCCGATTCCTATTCGGATTTAGTTCTGTTATTTTCGACTTCGATTTGGAATCGTCCGTTCTGAAAATCGGTTTCCGATTTCGAGTTCGATAGTTTATGAGTTCGGATTCTCGGATTGAGTTCTGTTGTTACTTGGAACACATGTATAGGTGGCTTAAGCTTTGTTGATTCATTCTTATATATATGGCTTTGAGATGGATTTTGTTTGATTTTTCCAGTTATGTATTTTTGGTGTTGGCATTATTGCAGGTTTGGAATATTTTGGTTGTTATCTTCCCATTATTGGGTTATTCCGATTACAAAGGAGATGCTGCCCAATTTTTCTATAATATTTTGAAAAACCTTTTGGTTATTTCTCGAGTTCAGTTCTTAAAATTTGACGGCTTTTGGGTTGGTTGATTTTCGGATACCACTTTTGGGTGACGACCATATCGGTCCATGGGCCCTAGCGAAATGTAAACGAAACCAAAATTTTCGGGCGTTGAGGCATAAGCTAGAATACAACATGACACTTTGCCCAAGTCTGAGATGCCTATTTTTATAAGTAATAATTAAATTAGTATTTTAGAACGTGTTACTGGCCAAAAGTATTTTGGTGCAGGGCGGCCGGCCTGCTGAATGGACTGCTTCCCGACGTTCAGAGTTCACCAGTATTTTATTTAATTAATTTATGTAATAATTTGTAAGGGCATAAGCCCAGTTTTTATCTTTATTTCGGTGGCCCTGTATTTGTGTAGCGTATCTTTTTAACATTCTTTTCTGGTTTGTTGGTTTTGTCGTAGACGTGTAAAATATTAAATACATATTTTTTGATATAAAAAATTTATAAGATTTTCTCACAATAAATAGATAGTAAAATTACAAGTTTGTAATTTAAACAAATTCACGTTTTTCTCATTTAAAAGAAAAATCTATTTTTAGATATATTACAAAATACAAAGTTTTACCAAATAATCGAAAAATGCGAATTTTCCCAATAAATGTTAACTTGACTTTTATTTTCATTAAAACAATGATTATAAATCGCATCGATAAGCGTGTTATGATAGAATAACATAAAACTTGACTAGGATCAATTTTTAGAGATTGTAACTAGTACACCTAGATATGGTTCAAATATGTTTCTAAGAAAGGATTCTCAACTGTAGGATTTCGAGGACGAGTCTGATTTCTTCCCCAGTACCGATTTTTTTCCCGGTACCGATTTCAAATCCAGTCATAAACCAAGGCAAGTACGGTTACGTTTGTTTTTCAATTTAATTAGTAATTGTAATATTGCAAAATTAAACCACATTGCTACACGGAACTCTCTCCTAGAGTATTGAGTGTTATTAATTGTGGGATATTAGGAGAGTAGTGTAGTGTTCTATGACAAATACCTTCATATTGCATAATTGTACGAGCTTACTCCTTTTTACACGGGGATAAGCCGTATCCTATCACTAGGATACTATTGTACAACCCAAGCCGGTCATAAGCATTACATACTCAAATCGTATTATTTTCAATTGTGAAAATTGCTGGAAATATTGTCCAAGTATTTCAAACTGTTTAAATTTGCAAATTTCTAATTATTAGTTGAATTGTTAGATTTTCATAATTGTACTTTGCTCTTTTTCTGACTGGATTTCCCACCCCCAATAGGTTCCATTGATGAAGCTGAGCTATTAATTAATAGCTATTACGATCCTCAGCTTTACCCAGCTGTGCTGTCAGAGTCCCAATCGGACGATGTTGATCTCGGGGCTGATGAGCCAACTTTCTAGATGATGACATTTTCTTGCTAGTTTTATGTTTGAATTTAAGACAGTTTTATTTATCAGATGTATCAGATGAATCTTTCTGTTGGACAAGTTTTAATATTCGTAATTTTAGAAGTTGTGACAAATATATTATGTTATTGTGATTACCTGCAATTGGATACAACTTACTGCCGCTGTCTCACAACGGTGCAGGCTGGGCATGATCCGATTCGACCCAACAATTTGGGATCGGGTCGTGACATATTTTTAGTGGTGGCCCATGCAGGTCAGATCAACAACTTAGGTAAACATATCTAGAAACATTTAGAACACTAGAACATTAATTTGTCACAACATAGGACCGAATCATATTATAAATAAATATTTTGTTTGTTATAGACTGGTAGGCTACCTTGCTTATGTTTTGCAATTCTAAACCTTCCAGAGTATGGCCACAGACAAGACCAACACTGCTGGCGATGGGTTGTCAACACCCGATCACACCCCACCTCCTCAACCAAGTTCGGATCCTACACCCCGGCAGCTGACCGATCGTCCCCATAATGCACCAGCACCCCATAGATTTTACACTACTACTCAAGTGTCAGATCCTACATCTTCTCGGACTGAACAGCAAGCCCCTACGGTAGTGCCCGATCAAGTTGCCCTACCAGTGCCCGTGAACCCCACAGACCTCGTAGGCCTGCTACGAGGAGTGCTTGAGGCACAGAGAACTCAAGCTGAATCTCATCGCGAACAGACGACGATCATGAGAGAAGGCATGGAGAATGCCCACAATGTGGCTATGGCTGTACTTGAGAGAGGAGAAGCAGCCCAATCTGAACCAAGGCCTGCTAAAGTCTATGATATTAAGAAATTCAAGAAGCTGGGCCCTCGAACTTTTAAAGGAATCGAGGGAATCATCTACGCCGATAAATGGCTCGACAGCATGGAGCGTCTCCTAAGCGTTGGTCGACTTCCAGATGACCTTCAAGTTGAAACTGTGGGACTCCAACTGCTAGATGTAGCAAGCACCAGTTATCGAAATGAACCCCGACTCCAGGATAGGCAGCTTGACTGGAACACTTTCAAGAGGTTATTTCGCAGGAAGTTCTTCCCAACATCAGAGTTACGGGAGATGGAAAGACAATTTCAGAATTTGAAGCAAAGAAACATGACGGTTGGTGAATATACGGCAGAGTTTGGTCAACTTAGTCGCTTTGCCAAGAATTTGGTTGCTGACCCCGTCGATCGTGCTGAAAGATTCAGGTATGGACTGAGGGAAGAAATTCGCACCCCTGTGATCGCAAGCAGCACCAAGACGTATAAGAGGATCCTAATACAAGCTCAGGATATAGAGAAGAGTCAGCCTGCTCGTTTAAAGAGGGAGTATTATGGAACTAGCAACTTCCACAGTAACCAGAAGAGGCCCAACCACAACAATAACAACAGGCCTTCTCACCACCAGCAGCAGCACCATTAGGCGAGGACCAATGACAAAGCGCTCAGAAGCAGATTCCTGTTTGCGATTTCTGCAAGAGGCCAGGGCATCAGGTGAACATCTACAGGAAAAGGCTAGGACACTGCCTAGTTACTGGGTCTGCCACCCACCAAGTGAGGGACTGCCCCACGGCATTCAACCGTACTGGAACAACACCACAGAAGGCTCCCCTACCCACTCAGCAACAATAGTTTGGACAACACCAACAGAAGACTGGGTGAGCTTTTGCCCTAACAACAGATGAGCAAGAGCCAGAGTAAGAACCCACCGCAGATGTCATTACCGGTTTCATTTATGTGCATTCACATCCTTCTTTAGAATTATTTGATTCGGGTGCATCACATAGTTTTATAGCAACAAAATTCATCTCTGCACACCACCTAATTATGGGGTTTAGCAAGAAGATATGTAGAGTTATGACTGGTGGTAGACCCATACCCATCACTGAGACCTGTAACTGTCCTATAACTAACTCAGGACACAATTTCTTAGCACCCTTACTTGTGATACCCTTACCTAACTATGATGTAGTCCTAGGAATGGACTGGACTAAGTAAGCAGCATGCGCTGATAGATTGTCACAGAGGATGTATAGTCTTCAGCCCACCTGGAGAGCCGGAGTTTGAAATCTCTCGAGCTCCGGAAGATATGAGGTTATTACCTACTCCTCTATAACCGAAGAACCCGGACCTTCTCACCCTATCATAACAGAATTCATGGACGTCTTCCCTGATAGTCTTCCAGGATTACCCCGGATCGAGATATAGAATTCACCATCGACCTAGTTCCCGGTTCTTTCCCTACTTCTCGGGGATGCTACAGAGTCAACCCTAAGGAGGCCAAGGAAATGAAGGACCAGATCAATGAGCTGAAGGCCCTTAGATTTATCAGAGATGGAGCCTCACCCTGGGGAGCACCTGTCTTGTTCGTACCCAAGAAGGATGGGACTGTACGGATGTGCATTGACTACCGGGCGTTGAACAACATCACCATCAAGAACAAGTACCCTCTACCCCGGATCGATGACTTGTTTGATCAACTAAGTGGAGCTAAGGTATTCTCGAAAATAGACCTTCTATCTGGCTACCATCAAATCAAGGTCAAGAAGGAGGATATTCTAAATGCGGCATTCAATACCAAATATGGTCAATATGAATTTTTGGTCTTGTCGTTTGGATTGATGAATGTCCCTACGGTATTCATGAACCTCATGAACAAGGTCTTCCATGAATATCTGGATCAGTTTGTTGTTGTCTTTATCGATGACATTTTGATCTACTCGAAGACCGAAGAAGAGCATGAAGAGCACCTGAGGAAAGTTCTGAGAATCTTAAGGAAGGAGAAGCTCTATTATAAGCTATCTAAATATGAATTCTTCTTAGACAAGGTAGATTTTCTAGGCCATGTTATCACAGGAGAAGGAATTTCGACGGATCCAAAGAAGATAGCTGCTATTGAGAAGTGGAGTACACCAAGTTCAGTTGCTGAAATCAGAAGTTTTTTGGGATTAGCTGGCTACTACCGGAAATTTGTGAAGGACTTTGCCAGGATTGTTGAGCCGATGACGAAGCTCACAAGGAAGAATGAAGAATTTGTGTGGACTGAAACTTGCCAGTCAGCATTTGAGGAACTGAAGAAGAGACTTACAACGGCACCGATACTTGCGCTACCTGCAGGTACCGACGGTTTCTCAATTTACCGTGATGCTTCTGGTAAAGGATTGGGTTGTTTTCTTCAACAACATGGAAAAGTAATTGCTTACGCATCTAGGCAATTACGGACTCATGAGAAGAACTATCCCACGCATGATTTGGAGCTTGCAGCAGTTATTTTACACTGAAGCTGTGGAAGCATTATCTCTATAAAGAGAGAGTGGATATATTTACAGACCACAAAATTCTTAAATATGTTTTCACTCAGAAGGAGCTGAACATGCGACAGAGACGATGGCTGGAGCTGATGAAAGATTTCGACATCGACCTGCAATATCATCCGGATAAGGCTAATGTTGTTGCAAATGCACTTAGTCGATACCCGATGGCAATATTTTGACCAAGGAGCGGCATTTGCTGGAAGACATAGAGAAGCTTAGATTAGAGATTGTACTGTCTGAGGAGGAAATGAAGAAAGAAATTGTACCAGGAGCTGAATTATCAATAATGCAGTTGTAAGTGCGTTCAAGTCTGATGGATAAAGTCAAGGAGACACAATTCCAGGACGAGACGCTTTGTAAACTCAGAGATCAAGTGCTGGCAGAAAAACTTGAAGGATTCTCAATCGCCAGTGACAGAGCACTGAGGCATGGTACGAGGCTTTGCGTACCAACTGGCGAACTGAGGAATAAGCTGATGCAAGAAACGCACCAGTTGCAGTATTCCATACATCCATGAGCTAAAAATATATCGAGATATGCGTACTATAGTGTGGTGGTACGGAATAAAGAAGGACGTATCCAGGTTTGTGGCTAGATGCTTGATTTGTCAACAAGTGAAAGCTAGCAGATAGAGATCAGCAGAACTGTTACAGCCGCTAGACATCCCGGAGTGAAAATGGGAACACATAACGATGGACTTTGTGTCAGGACTGCCTCGATCCGAATGAGAGAAGGATGCCATTTGGGTTATTATGGACCGACTGACGAAGTCAGCTCACTTTATCCTCTTCAAGGTTGGTCTATCCACCGAAAAGTTGGCAGTACTGTACATGCAGCATATCTACCGAATTCATGGAGTTTCGATAAGTATTGTATCTAACAGAGATACCAGATTCACCTCTCACTTCTGGAAGAGCTTGTATGACAGTTTGGGAACATAATTGAAGTTCAGCACCGCCTACCATCCCTTGACTGACGGACAATCGGAGAGAACCATTCAGATGCTAGAAGACATGCTGAGATCTTGCGTCTTAGAATTTGGAGGGTCTTGGGAAGACCACTTGCACTTGGTAGAGTTTTTCTACAACAACAGCTACCAAGCTAGCATCGGTATGACTCCGTTCGAGGCACTTTATGGACGTCGTTGCCGCACTCCACTTGCTTGGGACGACGTAAGAGAAAGAGTATTGCTTGGACCTGAGATGGAGACCGATGCAGCAGAGAAGGTAAATGTGATTAGAGACAAACTCAGGATTGCTCAGGACAGACAGAAGCATTAGACTGGTAGCAGTCGTCGACTACTGGAGTACGAAGCAGGAGATAGTGTCTTCGTCAAGATTTTTCCTACCCGAGGAACTATCAGATTCGACAGAGCAAGAAAGCTGAGCCCCAGGTACATCAGCCATTCGAAGTTTTGAGCCGAGTCGGAGAAGTAGCGTACCGATTAGCTCTACCAGCTAATCTTGAGGGCGTGCACAACGTCTTTCATGTTTCACAGCTCAGGCGCTACATTCCGTATCCGAGCCACATCTTGGACCATTCGGAGCTGGAAATTGGGCCCAGCCTCACAGTACCAGAGAAGCTAGTGGCAATTTTGGACAGATGTGAGAAGAAAACCAGGAACTCTGTGACACCCATAGTCAGAGTTATGTGGCGATACAATTTCCTAGACGAGTCTACCTGGGAACGAGAAGATGAGATGCAGAGCAGTATTCGTATCTATTTGAGACCTGAGGTAACTCCTAACCCTATATTTTAATTTCGAGGATAAAATTTTCTAAGGAGGGAAGGTTGTGAAACCTATAATTTTTGGTTTTAATTATATTTTAATTAATTGGATAATTTGTTTGTTAAATTATTATTATTATCTTTATTAATTGTTAATTTAGGAAAATCATTTTTAGAAAAATTATTATTTATGGAAATTTTTTAGTGTTTGGTCTGACCGTCCCGAACCCGTCTCGAACCCAATTTCGATTTTTCCGAAACAAATATTTAAGTCCCTTAGTATATTTATATGTAAATTCTATTTTTTTCTTATTAAAAGAAAAGAATTCTTTTTTTTAACTCTCATTAAACTCTTTCTCTCTCACCAGCCAAACATTTCCTCTTCTTTCCGTTCCCGACCGCCGCAAAGACCCTTTCTCTTCCGAAACCGTCGATGACCACTCTTTTTCCCTCCCCGTAACCTCCAGATCCTCACCCCTATAAAAACCCCCACCTTCTTCTCCACTTTCCATCCTTCATTACCAAGCCCTAGCCCCAAAATCCTTAAACCCAACTCATTTTTCTAGCGATCCCGACCCGAGCCCCACCGACGACTCCCGACGCCGATTCCCTGCGAGTCAGCCCCGACCCGAGCCGCCCAGGCCAGCGCCCGAGCCGTCCAGGCCAGCGCTCCTCAGCCCGAGCTGGCGACTCCGCCGCGGTTGTTTCCGCGGCCACCGGCCTACCGCCCCTTGCGCGTGCCCCTCCGGCCTGAGTCCCCGGCTATCCGGTGCCCCGACCCACTGTCCACATGGTTTTGCGGGTTTCGATCTGCTGTTTCCGTGGCCGCGCTCCGCTGTCGCGTGTTCTAAATTATTCCGAGTTCGCAGGATTTCGATTTCTTCCCTAATTTTCACCTGAGAGCTCTAGCCGAGCATCCGAGGTATATTTCCTGTGTTCCTGTGTCCCTCTCATAGAGTCGATGATGATACGGCCTTGATCCCGATATGGGATTCGATTGTTGCATATTTAGTTCTGATTTCTAAGTCGAAATTTGTTCGTTGGGTTTTCCGATTTTAAATTTAGAATTTATGCTGTGATTTGGGTTTCGTATTCCTATTCCTGTTCGGATTTAGTTCTGTTATTTTTGACTTCGATTTGGAATAGTCCGTTCTGAAAATCGGTTTTCGATTTCGAGTTCGATAGTTTATGAGATCAGATTCTCGGATTGAGTTCTGTTGTTACTTGGAACACATGTATAGGTGGCTTAAGCTTTGTTGATTCATTATATATATATATGGCTTTGAGATGGATTTTGGTTAATTTTCCCAGTTATGTATTTTTGGTGTTGGCGTTATTCCCGGTTTGGAATATTTTGGTTGTTATCTTCCCATTATTGGGTTATCCTGATTACAAAGGAGATGCTGCCCAATTTTTCTAAAATATTTTGAAAAAACTTTTGGTTATTTCTCGAGTTCAGTCCTTGAAATTTGACGGCTTTTGGGTTGGTTGATTTTCGGATACCACTTTTGGGCGACGACCATATCGGTCCATGGGCCCTAGAAAAATACAAACGAAACCGAAATTTTTGGACGTTGAGGCATAAGGTAGAATGCAACATGACACTTTGACCAAGTCTGAGACGCCTATTTTTATAAGTAATAATTAAATTATTATTTTAGAACGTGTTACTGGACAAAAGTATTTTGGTGCAGGGCCTCGGCCTGCTGAATGGACTGCTTCCCGACGTTCAGAGTTCACCAGTATTTTATTTAATTAATTTATGTAATAATTTGTAAGAGCATAAGTCCAGTTTTTATCTTTATTTCTGTGGCCCTGTATTTGTGTAGCATAGCTTTTTAACTTTTTTTTTTGGTTTGTTGGTTTTGTCGTAGACGTGTAAAATATTAAATGCATATTATTTTTGATATAGAAAATTTATAAGATTTTCTCACAATAAATAGATAGTAAAATTACAAGTTTGTAATTTAAACAAATTCACATTTTTCTCATTTAAAAGAAAAATCTAGTTTTAGATATTACAAAATACAAGTTTTACCAAATAATCAGAAAATGCGAATTTTTTCAATAAATGTTAACTTGACTTTTATTTTTGTTAAAACAATGATTATAAATCGCATCGATAAGCGTGTTATAATAGAATAACATAAACTTGACTAGGATCAATTTTTAGAGATTGTAACTAGTACACCTAGATATGGTTCAAATATGTTTCTAAGAAGGGATTCTCAACTGTAGGATTTCGAGGACGAGTCTGATTTCTTCCCCGGTACCGATTTCAAATCCAGTCATAAACCAACGCAAGTACGGTTATGTTTGTTTTTTTTTAATTTAATTAGTAATTATAATATTGTAAAATTAAACCACATTGCTACACGGAACTCTCTTCTAGAGTATTGATTGTTATTTATTGTGGGATATTGGGGGAGTAGTGTAGTGTTCTATGACCAATACCTTCATATTGCATAATTGTGCGAGCTTACTCCTTTTCACACGGGAATAAGCCGTATCGTATCGCTAGGATACTATTGTACAACCCAAGCCGGTCATAAGCATTACATACTTAAATTACATTATTTTCAATTGTGGAAAATTGCTGGAAAATATTATTCAAGTATTTCAAACTGTTTAAATTTGCAAATTTCTGATTAGTAGTTGAATTGTTAGATTTTCATAATTGTACTTTCCTCCTTTCCAGACTGGATTCCCCACCCCCAATAGGTTCCATTGATGAAGCTGAGCTATTGATTAATAGCTATTATGATCCTAAGCTTTACCCAGCTGTGCTACCAGAGTCCCAATCGGACGATGTTGATCTCGGCGCAGATGAGCCAACTTTCTAGATGATGACATTTCCTTGCTAGTTTTTATGTTTGAATTTAAGACAGTTTTATTTTATCAGATGTATCAGATGAGTCTTTATGTTGGACAAGTTTTAATATTCGTAAATTTAGAAGTTGTGACAAATATATTGTGTTGTTGTGATTACCTGCAATTGGATACAGCTTACTGCTGCCGTCTCACAACGGTGCTGGCTGGGCATGATCCGATTCGACCAACAATTTGGGATCGGGTCGTGACAATTATCATATGCACATTGCCATGACTTTTAATTTAGGAGCACAAGACTAGTTGTTTTCTCAAAACCAACTTCATATGCATGATCTAGATAAGACACCCTATGTCTATCACCTTCGTGTCCCACTCAGGTATACCATCTTGTGCTTCATTTTATCACACGACTTTCCTGACACAAGACCCAATCTTGATTCACCCAACGAAGTCACTTTTATTTTCGGCTCGAATTGGGGGCACCATTTCGATCCAAACTTGTTGACCCAAAATATGGACATGACCCATATTAAGCCTACTACCCACATGACACTTGTGTCCCATTCAACTAAGCCCCGCATGCTACTTATTTACCAGCATTCATTTGAGGAAGACAATAGAAGGTAGTATACCATAAGTGTAATATAGTATCCTTGATAGAGTGTGCCAGTAAGTTGAGATCTTCATGGATCACAAGAGCTTGAAGTACGTGTTCACCCAGAAAGAATTGAACACGAGGCATAAGCACTGGCTTGAGCTGATGAAGGACTTCGATATCTCTTTACAGTACCATCCAGGGATGGCCAACGAAGTTGCAGATGCCTTGAGCAGGTATCCAGTCGCTATGTATTTGATGGCAGATCGTCATCTGTTGGCCGATCTGGATAGTTTGGGTATCGAGGTGATCATTTCGGGCATGAAGGTTTAGATGTAGGGTTTACAGATTCAGTCTGCGTTGATGGATATGATCGGATCAGCACAATTGGATGACGTAGCCCTGAGGAGCATCAGGGAACAGGTGCAAGCCAGATTGCTAGACAATTTCTCTATAGCCGAAGATGGGTCGCTGAGCCACGGTCCTAGATTGTGCATTCCGAGTGGAGAGCTTCGGGAGGAGATTCTGCAGGAAGCGCATCGTTCCCAGTACTCTATGCATCATGGAGCCAACAAGATGTACAGAGACCGGAGGGACCACGTATAGTGGTATGGCATGAAGCGAGAGGTAACTCAGTTTGTATCTCGATGCATAGTGTGCCAGCAGGTGAAAGCCGAGAGACAGAGGCCAGGTGGTCTGCTTCAGCCACTATCCATTCCAGAGTGGAAGTGGGAGCACATCACTATAGACTTTGTATCCGGACTTCTACGATCTTCAGGAGGGAAAGACGTGATTTTGATCATCGTTGATAGATTGACCAAGTTCTAAAACCCAACCCTTTAAAAAAAACTTTTCCCCCTCACACTCGGTCAAACCCAACCCCAGTCCATCCACACATCCCCTTTCTTCTCCATGTTCACAGCATTCTCCCCACCTCCTTTTATTCCTCTTCACCACTTTTTTTACTTGTCCCTTCTTCTTACACGTCCAACGTCACCCCTGGAATCCGTCCTTATCACTCCATCCTCACATCTCCATTCTTTTTCCTCTCCATCATATTCCTCCATCTAATAAACACTCCCCCATCACATCCTCCATCCCCTGACCATCGGCAACCGCATGCCGGCCTCGGGAGCACCTTGCGACCCGCCCATCGAGTCGATCCCGTAGCACCCGTCGGCCGATCGGCGCCCTGGTCGTCGCTCCTGCAGCCGACCTTCCTGTCGGTTTCTTTACGCCGATAGCACCCCGCCTGCTCGGCCCTGACCAGCGTCGGCTCTCAGTCCGCGCGCCCAGTGTCGGCTCTGAGCCGCCGCGCCAGCCCGCGCGGTCTCCTCCGTGCACCCGCGGCTCGGTCCCAGCCCCGACCCGAGCCACCGCTCCCCCGTGACCGCGTCTCCGCGAGCCCCGTCCCGCTTCCGGTGACCCGCGAGTTTTCCGATCCGCTTCTCGGCGGTAGCCGCCGCCTCACGGCGACCCCGAGATACGTCCGTTGTTCCCGTGCCCCGATCCGCTGTCCGCATCATCTCGTGGGTCCAGATCCGCTGTTCCCGTGGCCGATCTTTGCTGTTCGCGTATTTTGGAGTTTTTTTGAGTTCGTGAAATTTAGTTTTTCTCCTATTTACATCTGAGAGCTCTAGCCAAGCACCCGAGGTATATTTTCGTGTCCTCGTGTCCCTTTGGTTTTTGTATCGACGATGATGCAGTCCCGACCCCGTTTCGAGGATCGAAAATGGAGTCCGTTGCGTTTAGGGGATACGCCCTACGTTTTACGTAGCGGTATTGTTTTTTCGGTAGTTTGGATTATTTACGCGGGACGCGTATGTTTTTCTGATTCGTTATTTTCGGTTTGCGGTTCGGCTTTATCTATATGTTTTGGCTTTTATCTATATGTGTTGCTTATGGATTATTACTCTGAGTTGGAATATTATTGTGGATTGGTTTGGTGTATTCCCTGGTTTGGGATTTTCTTTTGGTGCAGGGATTTGTATCGCCTATGTGGCTGGATTGTCCAGTTACAGAGGAGGTGCTGCCCAAATTTTTAGTAAAACCTTTTCGAAACACTGGTATTTAAATTAATTTCATAAAACAAAATCTGCTTTCGAACTCGGTCTTTGTAAAAGGATTTCCAAATTGGTTGTTGGTTGGTTTGCGGCTTTTTGAGATTTTACGTATCCCCGGTTAGGCGACGACCGTATTTGTCGAATGAGCCTCGGCAAAACGCAAACTCTACAGGACCTTTCTGTACGTTGAGGTGTTAGCCAACAACTTGATACTTGTAGAGCCTAAAAATCAAGTTGCGCCTTGAATATACTGATCAGTGATCAAGTTGCGCCTCAAAAATCAAGTTACGCCACTGATATGAAGCTCAGAGAATAGACTGTGCCACCGATCAGATTGCACCCGATATCAGACTACGCCTAATCTTTTTTTGCGCCAAAATCTACGTGGCATCTGACACTTAATGGTCATCATTACCGGACAATACTGACGGCTGACATAACAGTAAACGAGGAAAATATCTTCGAATCCCGTGAATTGTAACGCTCAAGAGAAGTTGGTGGACAGCTGTCCTGTACACTTCGTGAGTTGCGTCCAGGCACAATTTAAACAAAATCCTTAGTTGTGCCTGGGCGCAACCTGCACGACTTTTTCTCAGAAGCTGCCAGGTGTGTAGGCACAGCTCAAATTAAGCGCAGTTTGACTTGTTGACTGAAGCTCGCGCAACCAGATAAAGTTGAGACAACTTTCATTCTAAAGCAGGATGACGTGGCGCACATGCCACTAATCTCTCAAGACGTGTCTACTATCCTGTACACGACCACGCGTATCTCAATCATATGATGCCACACGTCTAAATACAGTTAGTACACGATTGACAACTGAATGAAAGTTGGCGCAACAGGAGGTTGGCGTAATCCAGTGTGGCGCAATCCAGCCTCACGCACATCAGAATAACTGATAAAACAGTTATTTCCTGAACTCTATAAATAGAGTTTCCAATCATCATTAGACAGAGAGACAGAGAGACAGAGATCAAGAACTCTTGCAAAATTGCTGCTGCGTTCTCTAGAGGCTACAGTCTTCAAGTTCACATAGTCCAAGGAATAAAGTGATCGTCTCCTGATCAGATTCCTAAAGTTGTACTTCCCCAAAATTTATTGTACTTTGTACTCTTTTATAAGTTTGGAATAAAACAAATTTTTATTTTTTGTAAACAAAATGGTGACTCAGCTGGGGACAACTTTCTCCTCCGACGAGAAAGTGACAACTTAATGTGACATTGCGTCGATCGGCAAGACGCAGAAGACTCTGGTTGTTCAAGTCAACCGGACAGCCTACGAGAATATGATCAACACCAAGAGCAATAAGCGTACGGTGGCTATCGCCAAGAACAGGACTGTGTGGACTCCTAAATCTCCTACAGTCGCTGTTGCCCAGGCGCAACTTGAGTGCACAATGACCAAGGCACAATTCGCCTCAATGGCTCCAGTACAGCCTATTTTTGTTGCTAGGGGCGCAATCTGCTCACTCTGCTGCCCATGCGCAGCCTACTACAATCTTTGCTGCCAAGGCACAGTCAGTTCAAGCTACTGTCGAGGCACAGTCTACCAATGTTGCTGCCAAGGTGCCACCAGTAGTCCGTAGGACTATGGCGCAACCCAAGCAATCGGTAACCCAGGCGCAATCTGCTACTCCGATGCAACTTAAGGGAACTAGTCTTTTGGCTATTCCCTCTTCCAATTCTCAAGTTCTGAACTTAGAGAATTCATGTCCTAGTGCTAACACTGGACAGAACAAGGGAAAAAGTCCTATGACATTTCCTTAATTGACACAATCTATGCCTAAAATGATCACACAACAGAACAAAAGGAAACGCTTCTTAGCTAACCCTATTCAAAATAAAGGAAAGCACCCTTTGGTCTTTCCTCAAACTTTCCTGGTCTATGACTCAGAGGAAGATATATCAGATTCTACTCCTGTAAACAGAGGTCCTCGAATCTCTGATACAGGAAAGAATACTGATCAGAGAGGTATCTTACCTACCCCTATGGGGTTTGGTCAAGACCTTCCTACCTTGCAAATTTCAAGATCCAAGCAAGGAAAATTGAAGGTATCACAAAAAGAGACACCGGGAACGAAATTTTCAGATTTACGAGCTTATCTCAATAGGCGTCAACCAATATCAACTTTGGCAAAATGCAAGAACTCTATGCCAAAGGCCAATCTGCACCAAAAGTCAAAGTTTGAAAAGAAAGACCCATCTACCTATGCTAATGAGTTGAGTACATCTTTGTACACTCAAGGAACTAAACACCTGAAGAATATGAGACATGTTCCTAACATCATTAAGGAATATGTTCCTCCGACTTCCTCTCGTCCTGTGGTTGTAACTGACCTCCGGCAACGTTTACACAAAGGCGGGAGACTACGAGAATGTTTTCCTCACCTCCAAATCGCACTTCAAATCGCCACTGCCTACATAAAGTTGTCATCAATTGTTGTTGCCAATCGGCTCGATGATCTGTCTTCGATTGTCTGAACTATGCTTCAACTCCTGAACATATAATAGAAGACGAAGATGAACTATTATATGCTTCTGTTAAAACGACTTCTCAAGGCACTGGGGTGGGAAACGTCAAAGACGTAATGCATCCCGTAATCCCAGTCAAGAATACTTAGACCGAATCTATGCATCCAATGAAGGTGTCTTTCAATACACTAGATCGAGAAATCGTCATTTGATCCAAGGTGTCTTTAATCAAGAAGATCTCCCTATCACTCATGTGGGAGAGGACTCTCTTTCGGAGTTTGATGCAGATAGTGAAAGTTCTGAACAAACTATCTCATCAATAGCAGCAAGAGAAGTGACAGCATATACCATTACGGAAGATCAAGATGCCTCTACATCAACCAGCCAAGAGCAACGAATTGTTGCATTAGAAGACAAATTGAAAACTATGGCAGAAATGGTTGCAAGCATGCACACCATAATGGTGGCTCAACATACAGTACCTCCGATTGTAAATCCTGTTACAAATCCTGAGCTTACAGCATCTTCTGTACCTGTTAATCTGGGGGCACCAGCCCCTCAGGTTGCTTCTGTGCCAATTCAAGCTGATCCAAGTCAGTCTGGTGCTGGGGGTGGTAATTACCACGCTGTTCCTTCTCCTAACACTTTTAATTAGTCCACCAATTCTCAAACATCAGGGGATGCAAATGAGGCTGTGAAACTTCTGCGCACTCAGTTTGAGGCTTTCAAGCAGAAGGATGGCCAACAAAGATTGGGCATAAAGCAACCATATCCTACAGAGTGGAAGGAAGTTCCATTTCCTCCTAAGTATAAACTCCCAACCATTATGCTGTTTGATGGTAGCACTTCTCCAAGTCAGTATATCAATCATTTCGAAGTGATGACTGATCAATTACAACCAAATGATGCTCTCCTTACCAGAGTGTTCGTCGGTTGTTTAGCCGGTGCAGCATACGACTGGTATCGTAGCCTACATGATGGCTGTATCACTTCTTTTGTTGGTTTCAAGCAAATGTTCTTGGAACGATTTTATGAGGAAGTCAATGACATGACAATATTTGCCCTCATTAAAATTAAACAGAGGCACAATGAATCCACAGAGAGTTTCATTGAAAGATTCTGTCGAGAGGCACTCAAAATGCCTTTAGGTACTCCATCTGCTGTAACAATAGATACTTGCAAATCAAACTTGTTTTCTATTATCAATATGTGGACAGGATCTACACAATTCTAGGATTGGCCTTCTTTTATTGTTAATACAAAGGCGGCAGAAGTGAGTACCGAAAAGTTCAAGCAGTTAGGAGTCCAGATGACTCATCCTAACCAAGATGAACATTCTACACCTGGGGGTAGTAATTGCCAGAATAACCGTAAGAATAAAGAAACATTGGCCATCAATCTTAAAGGCAAAGAGTCTTTGGCTGTCAATGTTACTCAGACGGCATCCACCCCATCAGCACCAATGCAAAAGTCAACTCGTCCAAAAGAAGAGTATTCTTTTGATGAAGATGATGCTTTAAACATCTTCGATTGCTTGATCAAAAGCAATAAACTTCAGCTTCCAGAGGCAAAGCGACCAGAAAAAGTTGGTAAAACTGATCACCCTAAATACTGTGTTTATCACAGATTCATAGGGCATCCAACCAGAGCATGTTATGTGCTCAAGGGCAAAATCCTGGAGTTGGTCAACTCTGGAGCAATTACTCTACAGCAGGACGAGAAAACGGTGACTGCTAATGTGGTTTCTCTCCAATTCGGTGATTTTCTACCACAACTCGTACAAGATGGTGCTGTCCCCATTCCAAGGACTACTCTGGAAATTATGAATATCCCGCCTCCTCAAAATGAAGGTCTTGTTCCGATGTCAACTGACAGAGAAGAGATTATGTGGATTCATCCAGATCTGGTGGCAGAATTTGAAACGCCTTCCTCTTCTAAGCAAAAGAAGCATTCCAAGTCTAAATCCAAGAACTGTAATATGGTATCCTTTGAACCATTAACCGAAGAAGAAATCCTAATGGGCACTAGATCTGGAAAACCCTATCTTCGGGAGTATTCCAAAAATCAAGAGAACCCTGCTCCATCCCCGGATGCTCTTCCTCCATCATCTTCTCCTGCTGAAGATACACCGTCTACATCCTTGCCAGTGGTCGAACCATCTCCTCCTAAACCAACATCAGCAAACAAGGGAAAGCAACCTGTTCGCTTTAATAAAGCGTTGAAGAAGTCATCATCTCTTGGACTTGAAAAGCCTTACAATTTTGACATATTGGCTCAATTGGCCAATACTCCAGCAAGATTGTCAATTTTTGAACTTTTACGTCTCTCAAATGAAACTCATGAGACGTTAAGTGAAGCCTTGATGCAGGCTGACACTTGTTTGACTCTTCTCAAGAAGCCCAAAAAGGAGCCAGTCTGTTGTGCATATTGTCATAGTGTATTTGAATTAATACCCAATACACTTTTACACAAGATGATATATTGTTAGGAGACAATCGTCATGATCGTCCTCTCTATTTCACGGGGTATGTGGACACCATGAAAGTCGACCGTATTCTGATTGATCCCGGGTCTGCACTTAGCATCATGCCAAAGTCCTTATTGGACACTTTGAAAATCCCAGTACATAATCTTTCAACAACTATCACTACCATCCTGAGATTCAATCAAGGAAGAAGTGAACCTTTGGAGAAGATACGCCTAAAACATCAAATTGGCAATCTTCGTACAAAAGTAACTTTCTATGTTATTGACAATCATGGCTCATACAATACTTTATTGGAAAGGCCATTCCTCTATGAACACAATATTGTACCCTCTATGCTCCACCAATGTTTCAAATATGTGGATGGTAATGGAGAAGTCCAAAAAGAGGTTACAGATCTGAATCCTTTCAAAGGAGTTGAAGCATATTGCAACGATTCTCGTATGTACAAAGAGGAATTCATGAAGTTGGTACTAGCATTGGACACAGATGAAGAACAAAAAAGTTTACCTAATGATACTCTGGTGATTCCAGTCAAAGGACGTACCTCCTGTCCTCAGTCTTCCCAACCACTGACTATCTATCTACCTTCCCATGAGAAGCGACCTAAAGGTGATAGTCAGGAACAAAGGGAGCTCACCTCTTCTGAGCCGCTTGTAATCGATCTTTGTCGCAAGAAGCTCCCTCCTCTTTCTCGTTCTTCTTCTCCCCCTCTTGTCATCAATTTGACTAAGTCTGCTATGGCTAAAGTCCTCGTTGTAAATGATGGTATAAAAATCAATAAAGCATCTCCTTTGCAGTATACTAATGTCTTTTACTATACTCAGTATTATCTGGATATGCTAGATAGCTTTAAACCACTTACAATAGAAGTCGTATCATCTCGACGAAATATGGTATTACTGGATTCAATACAAGAGTTGTACTTCTTAGTACCGTCTCGAAAGAAAGATGAATAGCCTATATTCTTCAACAAAAGAGAAGAACCAAAAATTATGCTCTATAATGATAATAGAGATGATACAGAAAGGCTACAATTACGATGCTATAGTCCACAATCCAAAGCTATTATCCGTAAAATGGGCTATGATTTCAGAATAGGTCTCAACAATGGTAAAGGAAGGCGAACCCCTCTTCGTATTGTTGTTCCAAAAGAAAAATCACAACAATACCACAGTAAAAGGAAACGAGGACAAGGTTATACGTCACCACTTCCAACTCCAGAACCTTCTGAATCTGATGAAGAAGAACGTTCAAACTCTTCTGATTCTATCTCATGGGATTCTGATACCAGCATCGGTCATGTTCATAAGGTGATGGTATCTTCTAACATGGTGTCCGTCGAATTCTCAGAAGATAACGAAAGTGACATTGAAGAAGCTACTGAAATAGACCCTTGGGCACAAAGGATGGACAATCAGTAGGAACTTCATTTTGAACCACGAGAACCACCTACTGAGGATCAACTGGTCCAAATTGATATTGGAGAGAAAGGTGCATCACGACCAATCTTTATTAGCAAGAATCTCCTAGAGGATGATAAACAAGAATTAATTCACCTTATTCGTGAATACATTGACGTCTTCGCCTGGAGTTACGAAGATATGTCGGGATTAGATCCTCAAATTACAACTCATAAACTTAACATTTTGTCGAATGCCAAATCGGTCAAACAACAACAGTGGCGATTCAAGCCTGAGATGATGGATGCAATTGATGATAAAGTCAAAAAGCTTATAGCTTGTGATTTTATCAGAGAAGAACAACATCCTGACTGGGTGGCCAATGTCGTCCCTGTCCTGAAGAAGACCGAAAAAGTTCGAATTTGTATAGACTTTCAGGATATCAATGATGCTTGCCCTAAAGATGAATTCCCTCTCCCAATTACTGATGTTATGATCGACAAAACATGTGGATTCGAACGAATTTCTTTTATGGATGGGTTTTCTGGATATAATCAAATTTGGATGGATCCTGAAGATGAAAAACATACTTCGTTTTGTACTCCTCGGGGTGTCTACTGTTATACGGTTATGTCGTTTGGTCTTAAGAACGCAGGTGCAACTTACCAGCGGGCTATGAGTACTATCTTTCAAGATCATTTGCGAAAGACTATCGAATGCTATGTTGACGATATTGCTGTCAAAAGTCGTCTCAAAGAAGATCACATTCAAGATTTAAGAACTATCTTCAATCTAATGCGCCAGCATCAACTCAAAATGAACCCCAACAAGTCTTTCTTGGGTGTCCCTAGAGGTAAGTTTTTCGGCTTCGTCATTACCTCTAAGGGTATACATGTTGATCCCGAGAAGATCAAAGCCATTCAAGAGATGCATCCTCCATGCAACCTAAAAGAGCTACGAGGATTCCAAGGTCGACTTGCGTACATCAGGCGGTTCATTTTGAATTTATCTGGACGTTTCAGACCATTTACTCAATTAATGAAGAAAGGTGTATCTTTCGTTTGGACGGAAGAATGTCAACAAGTATTTGATGACATAAAGCGGTTTTTAATGAGCCCACCGGTTCTTGTACCACCGATCTCAGGAATACCCTTCTTAATGTATGTCCGAGCAATGGATCATTCATTGGGAGCTTTGCTGGCTCAGAAGAATAAGGAAGGTCATGAACAAGCCATCTACTATCTCAGCCGAACGATGATTGGAGCTGAACATCGTTATAGCCCAGTGGAGAAGGAATGTTTAGCATTAATGTTTGCTGTTCAGAAGACAAGACATTACATCATAGGCCAAACTATTCATGTCATATCCCGAGTCAATCCTCTTCGAGTTCTAATGAAGAAGCCAAGTACACTCAATTCTAGGCTTGCCACATGGGCCATATTGCTAGCACAATATGATATGGTTTATGTTCCTCAAAAGTCTGTGAAAGGCCAAGAACTTGCTGACTTCTTAGCAGCTCATCCTGTCCCTGAGACATCTAAACTCTATGATGAGATTTCAGATGAAACATTGGAATCAAATATGATCTCAAAAGAATTTTCTACTTGGAGTTTGTTCTTTGATGGAGCTTCTAGAATTAGACCTGGAGGTACCCTTGTGGCTGGAGTAGGAATTGTCCTTGTTTCACCCGATGGATTAACTATTCAAAGGGCTCATTCTTTAGACGAGTCATGCTCTAACAATGTGGCAAAATATAATGCCATGCTCATTGGACTTCAATTAGCCAAACAATTGAGTATTGAATATCTTGAAGTATATGGTGACTATAAGCTGATTGTTAATCGGGTTAGAGGCATATATGAATTCCGACATCAGGATCTAGTACCATACCATGAAGCGACAACCAAGATAGCTTCTTCATTTAAAGGATTCTTCATCGAACATGTACGTCGACATGCAATACAGAAGCTAATGCCTTCGCTAACCTAGCGACGGTATTGGCAGTTCCAGTCAAAAGACAACATATGTTTATTATCTCTAATAGAGAATTATTTTGTGTTGAAAACAACCACAACATTGAATTCAGCAACCTAAATGAAGTCAATGTCCTTAGCGAGGATTTGAGAGTACCTTTCATTGATTTTGCAGTACATGACATTTTACCAGAAGATCCTAAAGAAGCTACAAGTATCCGTCGTCGATCACTTCGATTCTATTATAATCATACTACTAAGACACTATATCGAAGAACTTTTGACGGATTACTCTTGAGGTGTCTCGCTGGTGATGAAGCAAAGCAGATATTACATGAAGCTCATGATGGAGTTTGTGGAGCACATCAACCTGGTCCTAAACTACCGGATCGTATTCGACGTATGGGCTACTACTGGCCCTCTATGGTATCAGATGCTATTGATTATGCAAGAAAATGTCGTGCATGTCAAATTCATGCAGATTTTATTCACCAACCGTCAGAATTTCTTCATCCAACTGCAGCCTCATGGCCTTTTGAAGCTTGAGACATGGATATAGTTGGTCCTATCAATCCTTCTTCATCTAAAGGACATCAGTTCATCTTAGCCATAACCGATTATTTTTCCAAGTGGGCAGAAGCTATACCTTTGGCTGAAGTAAAGACTAGTAGCGTTATCAATTTTATCAAACATCATGTGATATATAGATTTGGTGTCCCTCGCCGAATCATTCATGATAATGGGCCGCAATTCGTCAGCCAGAAATTTAGTAGGTTCTGTGACGATAACAGAATCAATAATGTTGCTTCTACAGCCTATAATCCTGCGGCTAACGGGTTAGCTGAAGCATTCAACAAGACCTTTATCAAACTCCTTAAAAAATTTGTCTCTATTAACAAACACAGTTGGAGTGATAAACTTGGAGAATGTCTATGGACATATCGTACTACTGTCCATAACCCCATAGGTTGCACACCTTTTTCCCTGGTATATGGATGTGAAGCTGTTCTACCTTTGGAAATTCAAATTCCATCATTGAGAATCGTCACTGCTAATGAGCTTACGACAGATAATATTGATCGTCTTCGGCTTCAGGAATTGGAGGCGCTCGACGAGAAAAAGTTATTAGCTCAACAGCATATCGAACTTTATCAGGCCCAGATTTCAAAAGCTTTCAATCGCAAAGTCAGAGTGCCAACATTTCAAGAAGGCGAATTGGTTCTTACAATCAGACGTCCTATGACTATGACATATATGAGCAAAGGCAAGTTCGAGGCAAAATGGGAAGGACCGTATGTGATAAATAAAGTCTTCTCTAATGGATCCATTAATGGCAAAATGGGAAGCTCCGGAGCCTATCAATTAACAGATATGGATGGCAGAGTTGCTATGATGCCCATCAATGGCAAATTTCTCAAGAAATATTATGTATAAAGACAAAATGTACTTTATTTTCTAGAGACATGATGTAAATAAAAGTTCATTTTTATTCAAAAAAATAGAATAGAATTACATAATATTATGGACGGGGAGGAGGCCCTGACCCTTCCTGATTAAAAACAAAGTTTGCCAACCGTTCAAACATCTCATTGTTTGAACACACCAGGAACTCACAAACAGCCGTCCTCAATGCCTCTTCTTCGGCAGTTTTTCCAGGCTCCACTAACTTGGAGATCAAATCCTGTCCTGGTGCAGGAGGAACAGTTGAACCTTCGCCCCTTTCTTTTTGAGAAGGCACTGGAGGCCCAACAAGGGAAGTCTTGGTTTCTTCTTCTGTCTTCGGAGCAATCAAATCTTTGGAAGACATTTTTTTTTGCACAGGAAGAAAAGAGGATTGACAATTTATAGGCGGAACAATTAAGAAATTAGCCTTGAAAATTGATGCAAATTTTGGAAAGAGGCACAACTGTTTGTTCATTTCTAACGGTTCATTCATAACCGACTTTTTGCCTTCCCTTCTTCGAAACTGGCGTGTTTGATCCATTTGCTATCTTCTTTGAAAGTCTAAACGGCCATTCATTCATTCAATATTTCTTCCTCGAAAATCGAAGTGAATGATCAACCATTCATTTATCATAGTAAGAGGTCATGCATTTTTACGAAATTGAATTCTAAATATTCACATCAAAACAACTTGCCACATTCGTGATCCTCTCTGGATTATGTTATCTATGACAGCATAGCAAAATCAAATTGTAAAAAAAAGAATAATGAGACAATTATTTCTTTATTCCTTCTTTAAAAGCATAGATACATCTTGATGAAAATCTATGCCATCTTGGATTTTTATTCTAAATGAAGGTCTATTACATCTTTGGATCTTCTCATCGATAATGAAGGTCTATTACATCTTTGGATCTTCTTATTTGTTGGTGGCAATTTCTTGTCGTCTCGACCTGAAGCAACGAGCCCGACAATGGAATTAACTCTGATCTTCTCTCTGAGAAAGACTAGAGGATAACCCCAGAGTGCAGCAGTCCAAAGATGAGCTGCTGTCAATATAACTGGTGGAGAGAAGACAGCCCGCCAGGGGAACTAGGAATGAGATCACCCTTGTGATACAATTCCTAGTTCTGCGTCTTCACCATCCAACTCCCATGTATAAAGGCTCTTCCTACCATCTGAGGAAGACCCTTCTTAACATGAAGAGTCCTGAGCTGTCTGATTTGAGTGTCAGAACCATATGAGCTGTCTGATGTGGGTGTCAGAAGAATGCTTTCTGCAACATCCAAATCACTAATACCAGTTCTGAAGAAGCTCGCTAACCAAGTCCCTGCAAATATCAATAAAATAGGAGAAGTTAACAGAATCTATAGCAGTATGTGCCTATAAACAGGTGCACATCAGCAATGTGCCTACAAACAGGCACATATCAGCACTGAATACTGATCAAACAAGCGTATGACAGCAATACGCGCCTCTGATCAGAGCTAAATACTGGACTACAGTGTGCGCCTATTCTCATAAATAGTTAGCACATATCAATAGTGTCTACAACATACAGATCAATACTTGTCTCCAGAAGTGGTACGAAAGAAGAATATTCATACTATTGATTCTTTATCGAGACTTACCAATTTTTGAAGACACAGCATGTAAGCAAATAATATCAGAATAAAGTGGCGCAAGTGAAATCTTTTAGGAAAATATATATTTTGAGAGAGTATGAATGTTTCTTTCATTTTTGGATGTCCTTTTTAAAGAGGTTAAAGATGAGGTGGGTGCGTCGTTCTAGGATCCTATTTTGGGAAAGAACTAAAAATGGGCATCTAAAATCGTGTAACGACTGCCACGTGTCCTTCAGAAGAAACAGTAAAACGAAGTATTAGCAAAAAGAATATATCCATGAGCACCATTCGAAATCATAGCCACACAAAATCAGAGATTCTAGGCTTCATTGCATAAAGACAGATAGACCCCTACAGTCAAGGACATAAAATTAAAAAGTTGTTCTGCCCAAAACATTATTTTTTGTCCTTGCCTTCATCAGTCTGACGAAGGGCGGCGTCTAATTCTTGCATGGTGCGAATCCTCGAGCGGCACATCAGGTTAAGAAATCTCTCTGAATTGACGTGCTCCTTAGAAGATGATCTGCCACTCGAGCGATTGAAGACTGACGAGGTTAAACCGAAACAGTTCAAAAAGTTCACTACCCTCAAAGCTGGGTCAGCCTCCAACAAAAAAGCTGTAAGCGCAACATCCTGTCTCGCTTCAGGAGACTTGGTTGTGGTGTCAGTATTGGTCTCCATCTCTTTCTTCTTGGGGGCCATTGAAGAACATAAGTAAAGACCAATACAGAGATCAACTACATATATATATCAACAAACTGACTCCTCGTATTCTTCTTCTTCTTCATGGGAAACTAAAAGTAATCAATGAAACTCCGGAAGACGAAGAGAGGAATTGAGTATTTTCGAAAAAGGTATTTAATCATAATGACCGAGCATTGACCGGCGCAACCTGACCTAGTTAAAACTTTTCTAAATTCAAAGTATTCCAAAACTTTGCAATGTTTTTAAGTTTTGAAAACTTTGAAGGGGGTCTTGTAGAGCCTAAAAATCAAGTTGTGCCTCAAAAATTAAGTTGTGCCACTGATATGAAGCTTAGAGAACAGACTGCGCCACCGATCAGATTGTGCCCGATATCAGACTGCGCCTAATCTTTTTTTGCGCCAAAATCTATGTGGCATCTGACACTTAATGGTCATCATTACCTGATAATACTGACGACTGACACAACAGTAAATGAGAAAAATTTCTTCGAATCTCGTGAATTGTGCCGCTCAAGAGAAGTTTGTGGACAGCTGTCTTGTACACTTCGTGAGTTGCGCCCATGCGTAATTTAAACAAAATCCTTAGTTGCGCCTGGGCGCAACCTGAATGACTTTTGCTCAGAAGCTGCCACGTGTGTAGGCGAAGCTCAAATTAAGTGCAGTTTGACTTGTTGACTGAAGCTCGCGCAACCGGATAAAGTTGAGACAACTTACATTCTAAAGCATGATGACGTGGCGCACATACCACTAATCTCTCAAGACGTGTCTACTATCCTGTATACGACCACGCGCATCTCAATCATATGATGCCACGTATCTAAATACAGTTAGTACACGATTGACAACTGAATGAAAGTTGGCGCAACATGAGGTTGGCACAATCCAGTATGGCACAATCCAGCCTCACGAACATCAGAATAACTGCTAAAATAGTTATTTCCTGAACTCTACAAATAGAGTTTCCAATCATCATCAGACAGACAGACAGAGAGACAGAGATCAAGAACTCGTACAAAATTGCTGCTGCGTTCTCTAGAGGCTACAGTCTTAAAGTTCACATAGTCCAAGGGATAAAGTGATCGTCTCCTGATTAGATTCCTAAAGTTGTACTTTTCCAGAATTTATTGTACTTTGTACTCTTTTACAAGTTTGGAATAAAACAAATTTTTATTTTTTACAAACAATACTTAATGACCAAGTCTGAGACTTACCTATATTTTATATTCTATAAATTTATTTAGAACTCGTTACTGGGTATTTTTTATATTTCGAGTGCAGGGCCTCGGCCTCCTGAATAGACTGCTTCCCGGCATTCAGAGCTCGCCAGTAACTTTTAATATTGAATTAATTTATGTAAATAGTTGTAAGGGCATAAGCCCAGTTTTTTATTTATTTTCTATGACCCTGTATTGTGTAGTGTAGATTTTACTTTCTTTCTTAGTTGGAATCGCGTACCTACACGAGTAACTATAAATCGGATATTAATTATTTTTGTATAAAATTAATAAAGATTTCTCATACTTAATTTTAAATGAATAAAATATTGGTAAGTTAACAAGTTCATGTTTTATCAATAGAAACAATGTAGTTATATATATATATATATATATATATATATATATATATATATATATATATATATATATATATATATATATTATACAAAATAAAAAAAAAAAAATATATATATATTATACAAAATACAAAGATTTGCCAATCAACCTATAAATGCTATCTTCTCCAATTAAATCAAGTAACCGGTTTATTCAATTAAACGATAACCAACGTAGCTTGCGACGTTAGGCGTGTTTCGGTAGTTAATTAAATAAACTTAAAACCTGACTAGGGTCTGCTTCTAGAGATTGTAACTAGCACACCTAGAATAGTTTCATTATGGTTCTAAGTCAAGGTTCTCAACTGTAGGATCTCGGAGACGTATTTGACTTCCTCCCCGGTACCGACATCCTACTCCAGTCATTAAACAAAGGCAATTTACGATTATATTTTCTTGCATTTTATTTAGTAATTGTCATGTTGCATGCTTAAACCATATTGCTACATGGAACCCTCTCCTAGGGTTCAAATATTGATTGTGGGGATATTGGGAGAATAGTGTAACATTTATGACCAATACCCCTCATATTGCATATTGTTATTGTGCGAGCTTACCCCTCTTACACACGGAAATAAGCCATATCGCGTCGCTAGGATGCTATTATACAACCCAAGCCGGTCATAGACGTTACATATTCAAATCACATTGTTTCAAATACTGAATTGCTAAAAATTGCTGGAGTTCAAAGTATTTCAACTGTTTAAAATTGTATCTTTCCATTATTATTTAGAATATCGGATTATGTACTCGTACTTGCTCCCTCCAGATTGGAGACCAATATTTTTAGGTGACATGAGGATGCTGAGATATTGTACAATAGCTACTATTATCCGGTATTGTATCCTATGGTGTTGCCAGAGTCCTCCTTGGAGGACGCAGAACCAGAGGCTGATGAGCCGACCATCTAGCTATTTGCTTTTCAGTTATCTAGTTTTATTGTTTTGGAGTTTGTTGATTTGAATTCAGTACTTTCATTTCCAGTTGTACTTTTCAATTGTTGAATAAAAAGTTTTTAAAATTTCTATATATTCGAGTTGTGACAAATGTATAGATATTGTTGTGAATACCTGCATATAGAACAGCTTACTGCCGCCATCTCACAACGGTGCAGGCTGGACATGATCCGGTTTGACCCAATAATTTGGGATCGGGTCGTGACATATTTTTAGTGGTGGCCCATGCTGGTCCATCAACAACTTAAGTGAACATACCTAGAAACAACTAGAACACTAGAATATTGATTTATCACAACATAGGACCGAATTATCTATATATAAGTAACTATTTTTGGTTGCTTATAAAACGGTAGGTTACCTTGTTTATGCTTGCCCCTAAACTTGCCAGGCTTTGAAGACAACCTGACCTATGCCTATCAGTCGGTACTAGCAAGATCTTGTTTTCTATGCATGATACAAGAAAACTTGACAAGAGAATCGTAGTAGTAGATTGAGCAGTGGGAGGCTGCTCGAACCAGACCAGGACCAGAAGAGCTATTGATACCTAGAATTATTGATTAGCACTAGATGATACCCTACCGAAGCATAACATATTACCCTTGATTATATTTTTTCTGGCCAATATCTTTTCCAAAGTCATGTCTCCCCTACGATTCAATTTCTAAAAAATTGTAATCTTAATGAGAATGTATGTAAGGTGGTATTTATCAAGGTTATATTGGTGATTAAGAATTGGAAGAATATAATTTTGGAATACCTAGATATTAGTTGGTACTGATAACAATTGGAAGCGATAATGACATAAGTATACATGGTGAACAGAGAGTCTACTATATTCACCATGTTACAGTATAGGGCTAAAATTATTTATTTTAAAATATTTATTTTTGGCTTGCTTATAGTTTAATAGGTTACCTTGCTTACGTTTGTACCTAAACCTTATCTAGATTAGGCCGATTGTATGATGGTATGTTTTACTGCCTATTTTATTCTCTAGATTTTATATATATTTTAGTGTCCCATGGCTTTCGGGATTATTTTTCTCCATATCCTTATCATACTCCAGCATTCCTTAGCATCCATACTCTTTTGTTATTTATGGATTAGGATTAGATTTTTATCTCCTTCTTTAGCAAACCTATTTCAACTTCTCCATTTGTTGATCAAATCTTACTCCTCTATCTTTATTTGGAATCTAGATCCATTTGCTATTTAGAGTTTCAAATTCTTCTATAGCAAACCTAATAAACTCTTATCTACCCAAAGTATTTCTACGACTAGTGTATCCAACCATTTCTCTTGACCTTATTTCCAATTGACTTTCTCAGAACCAATTTCGAACCGAATTCTTTGGAACCATAAAGCCCCAAGGTTAATTGTTACCAAAGAATTGGTTCAACTTAGCTGGTTCACATATCTCCCAAGGGAACTATTTTTTGAAAAATAATTCCAACATGGATTGACATTTCCTAAGTTATTCCAAGTACCAAAAATATTTTATTTGTTGACTTCCTCTACTCAACTTGAAACCTTACTCTCTCTATGCAACTTATTGATCAATTCAAGGCCTAGAGAGCTTCTTAACTCTAATGCTTGAGTATCATGAAGCAGGAACGACCAGAGAATTGATTCCATTCTATTATTAAATTTTCTTTAGTCATTGGAAAACTTTTGAATTGTTGAGATATCTCTTTGAAATTCCCATGGACAAAGTTGAGAAAATATTCAGTGACCTAATACGGCTTCACAATATGCGTTGCAGCCATTTATTTGAATTATGGAAACTGTGAGTTTACTGTAGCCAGTTGCGCACTGGCGAGGCATAGACTCTAAGTTGAAGTAATTTCATGTGTTCATAGGTTTTTGGATATTATTGAGACTATGTCCTAAATGCATCATATTTGTCTCCTATGTTGTTCAGCCAGAAAATGGATAAAGTTGTTAGACTACTCGGTAACCTATCATTATTCAAGTTGTAGAGCCAAAAAAAAAATTCACTGCAGTCAGGTGCACTCTGGCGAGGCATGAATTTGAGGCAAAGTGACTTCGGATATATTTGGTTTTCGAATATTATTAAGACTATATCCATACCATGATTGTCTTTTAGCACCATCAAATTATTCTAACTTTGCCTGATTCGAAGATTTGTATTTCTAGCCGGATATCTCCATTTCAGAAATCTTTTATCACATCCTGAAAGGGTAGTTTCCTATGAAATTCTACTTGATTTTTCCTAGAACTTATTAGGACCATATCAATCTGTATTGCCTCAATTCCTTCCAAGGTTCAATTTTAGTATGTTGCATATATTATGTGGATAGTTATATATTTTGCTGCTATATATAAAGCAGATTGATAGTTATATACGGAGAAAACCTAGATAGTTACCTATCAACCTTATTATATTATTCTGGTAAGACCATCCTTAGAGGATCGGTATTCTTTTAATGAGATTAGATAGCTAAAGGGTAGAGAATGTAGAAGAATACCCTGAGTAAGCTAGTCTTGAGAGAGTGGTACATCTTGACTTGTGACTTATTTGGGTTAGAACCGTTGGTGGTGTTCACTAGTGTATAAACCTCATTCAAACAAATGATGGTATTTGATGATTTTGAATTTTATTGAAGATAAAGGAAGACATAGGTAGAGTTAGCGAGAAAAGTATAGGATTTGGTAATGTTCTCCATGGAGGAAGTGGATTTGGATAATATGTATAAACATGTGAATATAATGATCAAGTAAAGAAACACTTGACGAGGATCAACTTTTATGGTTAAATGACTACTATACCTAGAAGAGACGGATATAGCCATGGAAGGAATAACACGAGCAATTGAATGATAGGTTCTAGAGAAGGAATAAGCAGAGAGGATTTGAGATAAGACCATTGGCATACAACGATGGATGAAAAATTGATTTAGGTGATTTATGATTTCATATATATATTTAGTTTTAATACCTTGGCAGATATCTTAGTTTTATGTAGAACCCGAAAGTTTAGCAAGTTAGAAATTGGATTTTTGCATGTGGTATTAATAAGATTGTTATTTTGTAAGTTATTTTTCCCGCATATCCTATCTTTGATCCATTGAAATAGTAATACGATATTCCTTCTATTCCCTTTGATCATCACTTATTTCTCAATGGAAATACCTTATTCGATTACATTCTTATTATAGTTATATTATTCTAATCATCTTTGCTATCCTACCATCATACAACTTGTATCTTTCCTGAGTCATAAACCCTTGTACCCCATCCCAATTTGATTTGACATTTTTAGTCCCTCATCTCAAAAGATTCCATTACTTTCTGCCTTCTCAATAAACTGTTGAAATTCGCTTCTTTCTTACCTTTTCTGTTTTACGAGACCTTATTTGATTTTCTCCTATTTTATGATCATAATTGTGCCTAGATTTTTTCGTGCCTAAAAATGATTTTTGATCACAACAATAATCTAACCTTATCTCATATCATATCATGATAATTCTGATCGTGCCGATATTTTATTATTGTACCTAGTGATCATGCCTAGAATCCGATCGTACCTGATGATTTAAATTCCATGTTTGATCAAGGTTAAATGATTTCGATTGTACCCCGGCCCTTATTTTTGAAATTTCGAGGATGAAATTTCTAAGGATGGAAGGTTGTAAAATCCAACCCTATAAAAAAAAAATCTTTTTCCTCCTCACACTCGGTCAAACCCAACCCTAGTCCATCCACACATCCCCTTTCTTCTCCATGTACAGCATTCTCCCCACCTCCTTTTATATTCCTCTTCACCACTCTTTTTCACTTGCCCCTTCTCTCACACGTCCAACTCACCCCTGGACTCCTTCCTTATCATCCTCATATCTCTATTCTTTTTTCTCTCCATCATATTCTTCCTTCTAATAAACACTCCCCCATCACATCCTCTCCCCTAACCGTCGGCAACCCCACGCCGCCGGGATCACCTTGCGACTCGCCCGTCGAATCGATCCTGTAGCAACCCGTCGGCCGACCGGTGCCCTGGTCGCCGCTCCCGCAGCCAGCACCGACCTTCCTGTTGGTTTCTGCCACGCCGACAGCACCCCGCCTGCTCGGCCCCGACCAGCGCCGGCTCCCAGTCGTCGCCAGTGCCGGCTCCGACCGCCGAGCCAGCCCGCGTCCGCCCGGCGCCAGCCCGTACGGCCCTCCGCCGCACACTCGTAGCTCGCCCGCGACCCCGACCCGAGCCACCGCTCCCCCGTGGCCGCATCTCCGCGAGCCCCGTCCCGCTTTCGGTGACCCGCGAGTTTTTCGATCCGCTTCTCGGCCGTAGCCGCTGCTTCTCGGCAACCCCGAGCTCCGTCCGTTGTTCCCGTGCCCCGATCCGCTGTCCGCAGCATCTCGTGGGTCCAGATCCGCTGTTCCCGTGGCCGATCTTTGCTGTTCGCATATTTTGGAGTTTTCTCGAGTCCGCGAAATTCATTTTTTCTTCTATTTATATCTGAGAGCTCTAGCCGAGCACCCGAGGTATATTTTCGTGTCCTCGTGTCCCTTTGGTTTTTGTGTCGATGATGACGCGGTCCCGACCCCGTTTTGGGGATCGAAAATGGAGTCTGTTGCGTTTAGGGGATACGCCCGACGTTTTACATAGCGGCGTTGTTTTTTCGGTAGTTTGGATTATTTACGCGGGATGCGTATGTTTTTTTGATTCGTTATTTTCGGTTTGCAGTTCTGCTTTATCTATATGTTGGCTTTTATCTATATGTGTTGGTTGTGGATTATTACTTTGGGTTGGAATATTATTGTGGATTGGTTTGGTGTATTCCCTGGTTTGGGACTTTCTTTTGGTGCAGGGATTTGTATTGCCTATGTGGCTGGATTATCCAGTTACAGAGGAGGTGCTGTCTAAATTTTTAGTAAAACCTTTTCGAAACACTGGTATTTAAATTAATTTCATAAAACAAAATCTGCTTTCGAACTCGGTCTTTGTAAAAGGATTTCCAAATTGGTTGTTGGTTGGTTTGCGGCTTTTTGAGATTTTACGTATCCCCGGTTAGGCGACGACCGTATCGGTCGAATGAGCCTCGGCGAAATGCAAACGCTACAGGACCTTTCTGTACGTTGAGGTGTTAGCCAACAACGTGATACTTAATGACCAAGTCTGAGACTTACCTATATTTTATATTCTATAAATTTATTTAGAACTCATTACTGGGTATTTTTCATATTTCGAGTGCAGGACCTCGGCCTCATGAATAGACCGCTTCCCGGCATTCAGAGCTTGCCAACAACTTTTAATATTGAATTAATTTATGTAAATAGTTGTAAGGGCATAAGCCCAGTTTTTTATTTATTTTCTGTGACCCTGTATTATATAGTGTAGATTTTACTTTCTTTCTGAGTTGGAATCGCGTACCTAGACGAGTAACTATAAATCGGATATTAATTATTTTGTATAAAATTAATAAGGATTTCTCACACTTAATTTTAAATGAATAAAATATTGGTAAGTTAACAAGTTCATGTTTATCACTAGAAACAATGTAGTTTTATATATATATACATATATATATATATATATATATATATATATATATATATACATATTTTTTTTTTTTATATATATATACATATATATATATATATATATATATATATACATATATATATATATATATATATATATATATATATATATATTATTATATAAAAATACAAAGATTTGCCAATCACCTATAAATGCTATCTTCTCCAATTAAATCAAGTACCGGTTTATTCAATTAAAATAACCAACGTAGCTTGCGACATTAGGCATGTTTCGGTAGTTAATTAAATAAACTTAAAACCTGACTAGGGTCTGCTTCTAGAGATTGTAACTAGCACACCTAGAATGGTTTATTATGGTTCTAAGTCAAGGTTCTCAACTGTAGGATCTCGGAGACGTATTTGACTTCCTTCCCGGTACCGACATCCTACTCCAGTCATTAAACAAAGGCAAGTTACGATTATATTTTCTTGTATTTTATTTAGTAATTATCATGTTGCATGCTTAAACCACATTGCTACACGGAACCCTCATAAGGTTCAAATATTGATTGATATTGATTGTGAGGATATCGGAAGAATATATAGCGTTTATGACCAATACCCCATATTGCATATTGTTATTGTGCGAGCTTACCCCTCTTACACACGGGGATAAGCCGTATCGCGTCGCTAGGATGCTATTGTACAACCCAAGCTAGTAATAGACGTTACATATTCAAATCACATTGTTTCAAATACTGAATTGCTGAAAATTGCTGAAAAAATTGTTCAAAGTATTTCAACTGTTTAAATTGCATCTTTCCATTATTATTTAGAATGTCGGATTATGTACTCGTACTTGCTCCCGCCTGACTGGAGACCAACATTTTTAGGTGACGTTGAGGATGTTGAGCTATTGTACAATAGCTACTATGACCCGGTATTGTATCATGTGGTGTTGCCAGAGTCCCCCTTGGAGGACGCAGAATCAGAGGCTGATGAGCCGACCATCTAGCTAGTTGCTTTTCAGTTATCTAGTTTTATTGTATTAGAGTTTATTGATTTGAATTTAGTACTTTATTTTAGTACTTTCATTTCCAGTTGTACTTTTCAATTGTTGAATAAAAGTTTTTAAATTTTCTGTATATCGAGTTGTGACAAATGTATAGATGTTGTTGTGAATACCTGCATATAGAACATCTTACTGCCGCCGTCTCACAACGGTAGAGGCTGGGCATGATTCGGTTCGACCCAATAATTTTGGATCGGGTCGTGACACAAATTGGCCCAATTTTTGCTTTCAAGGTGGGACTATCTACGAAGAAGCTGGCAGAGATGTATGTGCGCAGATAATCAGATTGCACGGAGTTCCGGTGAGCATAGTCTCGGATCGGAATAGTCTTCACTTTCCACTTCTGGAGGAGTTTGCATACTAGCTTGGGCACCCAGCTCAAGTTCAGTACCACGTTTCACCCCCAGACAGACGGCAGTCGGAGAGGACCATCCAGACACTCGAGATATGCTTCGCACTTGCGTGTTAGATTTTGGAGGATCTTGGGGGGACCATCTTCATCTGGTAGAGTTTGCTTACAACAATAGCTATCAGGCCATGGTATAGATGTCACCATTTGAGGCTCCATACAGACGGAGATGTCGCACTCCTTTGTCATGGAACGATGTCGGCGGTGAGAGAGTTTTGCTTGGCCCGGAGATGGTGGTGGATACAGCAAGAAGGTTAAGTTGATCAGGGATACTTCGGGTGGCTCAGGATAGACAGCGGCATTGGGCCGATAGCTACCGGAGACCGTTAGAGTTCGAGGTTAGTATCGGTTTTTCTGTTTGTGCTTGTTTGTGATTGTTTGCTTTAGGGGCTTGTATTGAGTCTTGTCTTGTGTCTAGGTTGGCGATATAGTGTTCCTGTGGATTTCTCTGACACGGGGCACGATTCGTTTTGGCCGAGGCGGGAAGCTTAGTCCGCGCTTCATCGGGCCTTTCACTATTCTTGGAAGGGTCGGTGCAATGGCCTATCGACTAGACTTGTCGCCTACGCTCGAGGGAGTTCATAACGTATTCCATGTGTCACAGTTGAGGCGGTACGTGGCAAACCCTAATCACGTATTAGATCACTCCGAGTTAGAGGTGGGGCCTACTCCCCGCTATCCAGAGCAGCCTGTGGAGATTCTGGATCGTCGTGAGAAGGTGCTCCGAAACCAAGGTATTCCTTTGGTTCATGTCGCATGGAGGCATCACTCTCCAGGAGTCTACATGGGATAGGGAGGACGAGATGCGGGAGTGTTACCCTTATCACTTCGAGCCTTGAGGTATTTTTTTTTTTTCTTTTCTCTTGTTCTTGCTACTGTTATTGTGCTAGTTTGCTCTAATTTCGAGGACGAATTTTTTTAGGAGGATAGATTTGTCACCCCCACTTTCCTGAATAGGGCTAATATGGTCATTTACATTTTTTATTATTCTAATATTATTTAAATTATTATTACTAGTATTTTGTATTATTAGTTAAATAGGTATTTGTTGATATAGATATATACATGTTCAATAGAGTCTTTTTTATAAAAAAAACTTTAATATATTAAATAAATATAGAATGTAAAAAATTGTTTTATTTATAAATAAATTAAGATTTTTGTATATGTATATTTATTTGGTATTATTCCATTCATGGAGTTTCTATGTGTGTGTATATTTTTTTTTCTATATGTTGTGTTGTGTATATATATATTTTTTTTTTTCTCTATTTTTTTTTTTTCTATATTTATTTAAAACTATATGTGTGTGTGTGTGTGTGTATATATATATATATATATATATATATATATATATATATATATATATATATAGAAAAAGGGAATAAAATTTTTAAATAAATAATATGTGTATGTATGTATGTATGATGTATGTATGTATGTAGTAGTATGTATGTATGTATGTAATATATTATTATATATATATATATATATATATATATATATATATAATATATATATATATATATATATTTTATATATAAATATTATATATATATATATATATATATATATATATATATATATATATCTATCTATATATAGATATAATATATATATATATATAAATATAATATGTGTATAATATGTGTATGTATGTATGTATGTGTGTATATATATATATATATATATATATATATATATATATATATATATATATATATCTCACAAAGAAAATGTTTATATATATATATATATATTATATATATATTATATATATTATATAAATAAAAAAAAAAAAATTATCTATATATATTATATATATATATATATATATATATATATATATATATATATATAAATATAAAAATATATATAAAGATTTATATATATAATAAGTATAAAGGTTTACTAAAAAAGTCAAATAGAAAAGAACCAAGTCAAATTTTAAATCACACAAAGAAAATGCGCACACACACACACACACAATGTTAAAACCACCAGCAGCAGCTAACCAAATCCGAGCGCTCCCCCCTTTACTTCTTTAAACCCGAACCGGAACTTTTCCACCTTTATATATTTCGTTAGAGAGAGAGAGAGAAGAATTTTTTACAAAACCCAAACCCTAGCCGCCAACAACAGGATCCCGACCTTTCCGACTACCTGCGCGCCGCCCTAGTTGCCAAGAAGGCCGCCCATCGCCGGTCAAACTCGCGCAGGACATAGTTTTGCAGCAACAATACTGCTGTAAAGAGCCAACTTCAGAAATAGATTTCTTCTTCCTCGCTCAGTCATTTTGCAAACCACTTGGTCAGGTATGATCCCAACGTATACACCTTTAATTTCCTTAAATAGTTCGTGCCGATTTGTATCATGTGCGACGAAAAACGAGTTCCAAAATCGAGAGAAACTTGATTTATTGGACGTTAGAAATTGTCCCGAAACTCCAACTTTGTGGCCGATTTTTGATCAACGTGTTGCGAGTTTTCAAAATCGGTTTGAAGAGACTTGTAGACAACCTATAGGACTTTAAAACCCTTTTGTAGAATTAAATTTCATGTACTGTACAGAAAGTAATTGGTTTGTGAAGTTTATGAAAAAACTGATTTTCAAAACTGAATTTTTAGAAAATTGTCCCGATACGCCGTCCGTCCTGTCAATCCGGACGACGTGGTCATGAACCGAAAGTATCGATTGGTGCGTATCGACTTCGTGGACATGTGGGCTTTGACGAAATTTAAATTGGTCGCGTGTGCGCGACGAATTTGATACGTATCCGTCAAAAATTCACCGTATCGGCCTTTTTGCAAATTTATCAATTACTTTGTACACGCTCGTCATATCGCGATGAAACTTGCGCCAACAGGTCCGTATCATTTTTTGGTCCTGTATGCCAAGTTTGGTCCAATTCTGAGAAGGTCGACCGGAACGCTATTTTGGCGGGCCCGCGACCCGATCCAACGGGCGAATTTGTGCACGGCCCTCAGGAATCAAACTTTGGACATACGGTTTGGTTCGTCTCGTCAAACCAGATCTGTAAATATGTAGTTTGATGACTTTAGAGACCATAGGTTCAGGCACATTTTTCGGTGCAAAGTGGGTCCAACGGTGGACACCATTTTGATCCAAAATTACCGTTTTGCCCCTGTGAGCAGAATTGGACTTATGGATAGGCATTTCTAGCTAATTTGACCATTCTGAGAACATTGGTAATATCTGTTTCAGCATTAGGAGACAGTTGTACGAGTTGACCGTTCGTGGCTCATTGAGTGGGTTGTAGTTTCGATTTTCTCAGCTCAGGACAACAGACAAGTACATACTCTGATAGTTTTTATTGCTTTGATATCTACTATATCCGATTTAGTTGTAGTGTTATACTTGATTCTCGACACAAGGATACACGAACTAGTATACGTGTATCTCGTCATGAGATGTCATTCCTGGTTTACCTGGTATATATATTGTTCGATATTGTTTCCTGTACTTATATAGACACCGATTTGGAAGTGGGCTGGCCCCCTGCTCTTTGAATCCCGTGTCATGACCTATCATGTCTGGATTCATTATACTACTCGGTGGAGATTTATTAGAGGTTATGTGATCATCACCCCTACTTGTTTATTACTTGTGCATAGCTCCACCCTCACCACACGTAGGGTATAGCCTGACCTTACACTACTTGTGCATAGCTTTCTATTTTGGCCGGCCTGATCCCTATACTATTATACTGCCTGTGTATAGCCGGTCAAATGGAACAGTCTGATCTTGACCCAAGCCGATCACATAACACTCTAATATCTCATGGCACTTTCTTTTATGTTTACATCATACCTCAGATTACTTTTCACTGTTTATATTCCAGTTTTTATCTTATATCTCACACATGACATGATATCCAGTTCTCTTATACCGTTTTACTTTCAGTCTTGATATTTTATCTTGTATTTTATTATAATTATCTCTTATAGTATTTGTCAATTCACATGGAACTACTGTTAGTGTTTGTACTTGCTCATATCCTGACAGGATAACCCCCATTGTTTTTCAGAGGATTTAGATACAGATTGTCCGACCTACTACGGGTTTGGCATAGATGGAGCGTACGACCAGGACCTGCCTGTGGACCCGGTGCTCGTAGAGGACGCACCGCCAGTAGTGACCTAGTTTACCTAGATTTTGTCTTGATTATATTCCAGTTTGATACTTTGAGACTTGTAGTATTTATTTTGGGATATTGTTTTATGTCTTGGTTTCTGAACTTGTGATTGCGACTCAGCGTTGTTTCAGACTATTTATCTCATCTTTATCTTTATCATCGTGTTTATCTTCCTTAGAATTATATATGTGATTGATTTGTGGTTATATTCCTCTGTGCGGAGATGACAGGTTATATTATGTGTCTTAGATTCTATATATTCTAGATGACCTTTACAGCGTTATACCGCCGATACTGTGGCGTAGGCTAGATGTATCCACGTGCTCGTGCCCCTAAACAGGATGCGGGTCGTGACAATATTCGACATGAGTTTATGGATCGTCAAGAAATTACTGAGGGGAGTATTTAAGATGATTTGAGGGAAAATAAGGATTCAGTTCATTGGAATAAAGCGATGAATGAAGGTACATCAAATATTGAGGGCCACTTTGTTGGTCCAAAGACAGTTGGTTTGTCTCCAGGTAGGGGTTGCTCTAGGAATCCGATTTTGGTGACGGTGATTTGCCAAAGCTTAACGGAACGACATCGATTTCAACATTTCGAAGTCGGAGATGAGATCAAGGAGTGCAACATACTCAAGGTGAGACAAGTACATCCCCATTTGAACAGTTCGAGGTGAGCCGTGGGTCATCGACGATGTACACATTGTATGATGTTCTGCCCCACTTGTATCATGCCCCAATCCTGAATAACAAATAAGTCGCTATTGGCATGATACCGTATAAGCCTATGTTCTGCTTGTACAAGGTTCGATCTTGCATAATAACTAAATAGTAATAAAGTAGCATAATTTTAATGCAAAAAAATCAAATAAACACAATGAGACAAGAACAAATATTTTATTTATTGATATATTGCAACAGAATACAAAATAGGGCTGTTACTAGCCAACTCAAAATGCCAACTTGGCTTACAACTTTAAAAACTGAAAAGAATTATATTCTTTTTGGGAGTGCACTGGTGAGGGACAAACTGATCTGAAAGCAGTTACTAAGTAATCATTTGATAAAATATTATTTTTTATGATCTTTCTACTTTTACCTACTTCTATTTCATGCCAATACAGATCAAGAGTCATATTTTATTTTCGAAAACTGAATCAAATCATATATTCTTCTTTCATTCATGCAAGCAGAAGAGCCTACTATATACACAATATCCATTTGTTTCTACTTTAAATCATGTAATATATTCCTTAAACCATATTCATTTCTTAGTGATATGACAACAACATTTCATTGAGTACAATTCTTTCTTAGGAATAGTTCATGATCGAAAAAATTAAATAATATAAACTTTACTTATGTAGTGATTCTTATCCATGTTCGACTCTCCATCCCAGCAATAAACAAGGATTAGAAAGATGTGCATATACATATATAGTTTCATGTCCGTCTCTACATCAGACAATTATGCTTGCAATAATATTATCCTTAACATACGACCTAACTGCATGATAATCTATAGGCGACTTCCCATAATTAGAAATTGGGACGTACAAGCCCATCTCCTCTAATAGACATGACACTCCATAATCGCAAGAACGTAAAAGTCCCATTGAGTCCACTTCTCTGCTGGGTCGATATGATCCTGGTGACTCGAAAATCGATCGATAAACTAATCTTGTGCACCAAGTTGTCCGAGACCAATGCATAATATACTTCTATCCAATAATAAATGTAATAGCTAGCTAAGTGGCAAACAAACATTCTTTCTTTCAACAAAAGAGACATTATGTTCTTCCTTTCTTTCTTCATATCATTTCTTTCAAACTATACAAGTTCTTTCTATACAATCATATTTTTATAGCATATAATAAGGGAAAAGGGTTAATTAGTTGTACCCCCCTATGGTTTGTACATATTTTGGTAACTGTCCCCGTTGTTTCAAAAATAAAGAACACCCCCCTGGCTGCTTAATTTTCCACTCATTTTCTTCTATGCACCAGGGGGGTACAACTAATTAACTTTATAAACCAGGGGGTGCTTTATTTTTAAAACAACAGGGACAGTTACCAAAATACGTACAAACCATAGGGGGGTACAACTAATTAACCCAAGGGAAAATGAAATCATTCTCAAACATTCTATAACTTAAGCATGGATTTTTACTCTTATAACATACAATGAGGGACATACAATCATTCTTTCTCTTTACAAGTATAGCAATATTTACTTTTAGCATACGATAATGAGTATATGAAAGCTTTCTATCTTTATTAACATGGCAACAGTTCTTTCAATGGTATTCATAGTCTAACTTAAATAAAAAATTCTTATTTTTTTAGTACAGCATACGATACAAAGTATAAGTAATCATTCGATCTTATATTTTTTAGCAGTAAAGCATACATTTATTATATATGGGTTCATTATTAATCATGAAAGAAACATAAAGTTAAGTCTTGTCCTCTCACCCATGATGAATTGTCTTCCGATCCCAACAAGGAAGCCCTTTCTGAAAGCTTTCCTTACTTGAGCCAGCAAACATATATCAGTAATAATATAATGTCACCGCTAGGAGCGGGTATTACAGTTCGTTGGACAACCAAGGGTTAGAAAGCTCGATGGAATGAGAGCATATTTCAGTGGAATACATAAGTCAAGGACAAACAACCAACACTTACGGTGAGACTGATGGCCAGAAACTTCAGTCATGACCGAGTTATTGATGTCAGTGAGATCTCAATTGTTAGGCAGGTGCCACGAATGGAAGGTTTCATCGACCTGGTGGTCTAGGAGATGGAGACAAAGAAAGATGCAAAACAACCCATGGGATCCGAGATCAATAATGATGGAAAGCAAGAACATTATCGCGAGATGACATGCATAGAGTCCAATTGAGGAGCTATGGTGGCCAACACATCTCATCGGACTGGAAGGGGAGCTTGTCGGGTTCGAGCTTCAATTTGAGATGTTTAAACGAATAGCCTAGGTACCGTAAAGCAGCAACATGAGTTGCGACAAAGGCGACGCAGAATCGGTGACTGAATCAGGGCTCAAACAGAGCTAAAGCAGCAACAACGATACGTCGTAGTATACCAGCAATGTTTCGACGGTATATCGTGTTATTGCCGAGGCACAATTTTTGATGGAAAATTCTGAAACTGAAACAATTGTACACACATGTTTCAAATGCAGCACCTTAAAGAAGATGTGCAACAGATCCTGGAGGATTCTGAATTATGAGGATCTAAAAAGATTCTACGTAATACACAAAAAATCTAAAGAGACTTTGTGCAAGCAACTATCGACAGTAGAGCTTCTAAAAAGAAGTTACTGTAAAAGGCAACAGCAGCGATGACAGGCGAGAATGAGATGCTGGGGTGAATGAACCACCATTGTTCAAAGTTTTATTCGCCCCACACGAGCACGAACAGCTTCCAGGAACCAGCAAGTGCACGAAGAACTTCTGGAACGCTCGTAATCAATATTTGAGACTTGAACGGCTTCCTGGACTTAACAGACTCCCTCAACTCTCTTATTGGTGCATCTTTCAAAGGAGGCCAAGGGGCTCTATTTATAGAGTGGAGTTGAGACTTCACCTCTTCCCCTATCCGATGTGGGACTAAAATACCAATACTCAAAATAGAGTTTGATATTTTAGATCATCCCACAATCAGCATAGAAGTGTGCCAGTCCACGCCTACCCCCCGAACACTCCCGTGCATGCACGAGACATCCTGGAGTCCGTGTCCGAGTCCGAGTCCGTACAACAAAAATTAACTTGCATCCTTGTTGGATTTAATCCTTTTTCCTTCTAGGAAAATACTTTCACATGGCACAAACTTGTGCCCCACTACACCTCATGTGCACACCTCAACACAAGCAATGCATTATATTGAGATACTCACCATTTGGTGTAGCCGATGTGGGACTATCTTTTCTAGTCCAAAGGCAAAAACACCAACAATCCCCCTATATCTCAATATATGGGTTGAGCGTTCCCCATAGTTACTGCCCATCATGCATTAG
>JANAVB010002214.1:0-48051 GCA_029216955.1 Iris pallida | reverse complement strand
TCAAAAGAGAGTTTTAAAGAGAATCATGTAGCCAATATAAGGCACTCTGAGTTTGCAAGCTTTGTACTTGTATTCCTATCAAGTTTATCAATAAAAGAAGTATTTTTATTTCAAATCTCTGTGTCCAATATTTAGTTTTCTAATGAATGGGTGTGTGCCTGTTTTTTGCTTAGGTAGTGGGTACGTGCGTGTGTTTTGCTTGACTAGTTGTTTTTGTGCAGGTACATGGCCTTGTGCAAGCGCAACTTAGGCTTGCACGGCATCACGCCTTAGTGAGGCCGATCGATCCTGCAGGGATCCAGGCAAGACGGACGACCCTAGCGGGGCGTGACAACCAGTATAGTATATACACTCCGAATGGAGGTGACATAGCAAATACAGTCTCAATCACAAGATAAAACTATGGTAGATAGCATGGAAAGAAAATATGATAGATGAAAAAAAAGAAATAAGTTCAAAATCCAACACAAGCCCAGAGATATACACAACATCACAGGGTCACAGAATAATATAGAATACTACAGTCTAAAAGTACTAGCTGGATCGCAGTCCAGGCAAAACTAACTAAGCTATACTACTATGGGAGTGCAAAGTCTAGTGGCTCAACTAACAGGCCACAATCCTGGCCTAAGTCTCCATCTGTCTCGACCCCATAAAAGGTCGAACAGTCTGCCTCAGAAACATCTGTAATATATCAACGGTATCCTGTCAGGAAAATGAGCAAGTACAAACACTACAACAGTTCCATATGAATTGATAAATTCTATAAAAGACAGTATAATGAAATACAAGACAAAGATATTGAAAGACTTGGGAGCCATTCGAAAGCTGAGTTACAACCCTTAAACCAAACAAGAACCAGAGTTGTAATCCTTCTCCCGAACAAAACCTAGCCTCCAATCAAGGTATAGCATAAGAGCATGTATAACATGTGAAATATAAGACAAAATTAACAGGAAAATATATAACAGGATGTGACTGAATAGGACGACAATATATAGGATGACTTGGGAACTATCCGGAAGCCAAGTTACAACCCGTAAACCAAATAAGGACCAGGGTTATAACCCTTCTCCCGAACAGAACTTAGTCTCCTATGATAAATAAATATAAAAATATGCCTTGAATTATTAGTACATTATATGATCGGCTTGGGAAACATGATCAGGCTTTCCATCTGACCGGCTATGAACAAGTGTACAACAGAGCAGGATAAGGCCGGCTACCATGGAAAGCTATGAACAAGTAGGGTAAGGCTTTACCCGTCGTGAGGCGAGGGTATAGCTATAAAAAAGTAACAAGTACAAGTGGGAATAACAAGTAGGGATTTTGATCACACAACCACTAATAACTTCCCATCCCCGAATAGTATAATGGATCCGGACATGACACGTCATGACACGGAACTCAAGGGCAGGGGGCCAGCCCGCTCCCAAGTCCATGTCTATATAAGTACAAGTAATGTCACGACCCGCACCCACTTTTCGGGACGTGAGAGCGTGAGCAAGCCAGTTACGTATCGAGCGGACTCCAGTCCGACTCGAGTACGTATAAGCTGTCAAGGTCATGGGTATCATGTCTAATCTAAACTATATCTCAATCCACAGGAATCATATAAACAAGAATAAACAAGTATGGGTCATGGTCTGCAGTCCATTAGCATATCGTCCGATTAGACTCTAAGAATGATATGAGTCTATAAAATAAGCAGGAAATATCATGGTACTGAATATAAAGCACGAGAAGATAACAAAGAAATATCACAAGCAAATACCTGTATCATACATCGCAATCCTCTACCATCATGCTCTGCTAACTAACTCCATGCAGTCGCTAACCTGAAGAGATCATCAGGTCCTCAGAGGACTAGCAAGATACATAATATACAAGCCAATATGTAACAGTACAAATATACAAAGAAGTAAGGGACAATCAAGGGCATCCAACGAGACAAAATGAACCAAGACACAAGATCTAAACACAAGGATCCTAAGACACTGGCATGCCATACTAGAAATGGCTGGCTATAAACTGCAGTCAAGGCAAGTACTCACAATCTATAGTATCTCAATCGCTGTCAAGGAAAGTACACACAACCAAGACGGTAGCCAATCCTAGTATAAAATTCTATAGACCATAGTCAAGGTAAGTACTCATAATCTATAGAATGTCAAAGTCAAGTCCCACTCAAGTCAAGTCAAGTTATAATCAAGTCGAGGAAATCGTGGTGTGGGACTAGACGACTCTATCAAGCAAAACATATGAGACTAACACAGTGTAACAGATAAAAATGTCATAACAGAAGGGAACAAGAATGTGCAGACAACTAGAATCATGTAAAGTGAAACTATAACAGAAAAAGTGCACTAGACATGAAATAAAGCAATCACGAATATAAGAAAAGAATCACAGCGAGATGATGAACATGCATATAAATTATACAGTACAAGTTGTCAAGGTATACTTGCCTGGGGGTTGCACGGAGAACCAACAATGTATCGCCAATCAATAAGTCAGAAAGTCCAAGTCATCACAACTGTCTCCGAAAGCTGAAATAAACGTTACCAACATTATCAGAATAGTCAAATTAGCTAGGATTGCATGTCCTTAAGTCTAATTCTGAACACAGGAGCAAAACGGTAATTTTAGGCAAAAACGATATCCGTCGTTGGACCCGTTTTGTACCGAAAAGCGTGCCAGGGTCAATGGTCTCTAAAATCGTCAAACTATATGTCTACGAATTCGATTTTCTGATACAAACCCAAATATATGTCCAAAGTTGGATTCCGGTGGACCGTGCACAAAATCACCCGTTGAGTCGGACCGTGGGGCCCGCGAAACGGCGATTTTATCAACGGTCTCAGAATCGGACCAAACTTGGCATATAGGACCAGAAAAATGATACGGTCCTACTGGCGCAAGTTTTGTCTCGATCTGACGAACGTGCACAAAGTAATTGAAGAATTTGTAAAGTGCACGATACGGTGAATTTCGACGGATACACATCAAATTCGTCGCGCACACGCGACCAATTTGAATTCCGCCAAAGCCCACACGACCACGAAGCCATTACGCACCTTTCGATGCTTTCGATTTGCGACCACGTTGCACGAAATGGCAGGACGCACGTCGTGTGGATGGATTTTATTGAATTTTACTATTTTAAAAATGGGTTTTTCTCGATTTTTGGATTCGAATAACTCTGCCAATACTTGACGAAATCAGGAACTACAAAAAGGGTTTTAATCATGTATATGTTGTCTAGGTCTGCCTTCAGGTAGATTCTTAGGTTCGTTCATCTGTCGTCCCAGAAACGACTTTCAAATAGGGTTCTACGAACAGTTTCAATACTCTGTTTTCAACAGATTTTTCTCGAAGTTTCAGGAATTCCTATAATCATTTAAGGCAAACTACAAATCTAATTGAAGGCATTGATAGAGGGTTAACCCAGCTATTCACAGAAATTTACGGGTCGAGATTTCGTTAAACGATCGCCGAGTAAACATACCTCGAAGTCGCTGTGTCAACGCTTACAGCTGCTGTTCTGTTCCAGCGCATGTGCGCGCTGTCGACGGCTTGGCCGGCCACCTCCGGCCTGGTGCGGCTGCGCACGGCCGCTGGGTGGGTCGCCCATGAGTGAGGAGGGTGGCGGCGCATGTTGTGGAATAGGTTTTGGGTTTCCATGTTTACTCTCTCACGATGTGTATATATACACGCGATTTTTTCTCGGCCAGGGCTCGGGTCCGAAATTGCTACTGCTGTGTGCTTCTTGGGCTGAGGGATTATGCCCAGCCAAGCTGAAGTTTCAGCAGGGCTTGCTCGGTTTGGGCTTGGGCCTTTGGGCCGGGCAGGGACTTTCAATGTTTGTGAACTTTGTTCACCAGATCTTCAAGCAACTTTTAGGTATAATGTCGCACGCTTCATGGTCAACCTATCAGTCCCTGGATAAAATATAACATGGATGCTCCTGTTGCTGTCTATTATATATCTATTTATATATATATATTTATATATACAACACGTATATATATATTTTTTTTAAAAATATATATATACAATACGTATATACGTATAATAAATTATAAAAGTTTATCTATAGGTCTATATAATCAATTATATGTATACCTATAATTTTATCTATTTTTCCCATATATTACTATATATAGTCATATATATATATATACCAATATTTATCTATATGCACACAATATATATATGTATATACTACCCTCCAAAAATCTAAATAAAATCTTACTATTGTCTATTCTTAATATAGAGCCCATTCATAGAAATATGTAATTCATACATATGTATCCATCAATCAATAACATAAAGTAACCAATAATAATAAATGATTATATTTAGTAACAACAATATATTAGTAACAATGGCCCTAATAGCAACTAAAATAGAACAGTAATATATTATATTTAATATTCAATTTACAAGGGTTACCTACTAGACCATAAAATGAACCAATACCTATATACGCTCATCTATACATTCTACATGGACGTCTTTCGTCTCACTACTCGCCTACATGGGTTTGGTCCGGTTCGGGTCCAGTCTGGACCAGTTTGGTGCTACTGTCACTTAACATCAAACAATATTAATAATGAAAAATTAAACTATTCATAGAGGTTAAGTCGCAACCTGGCCTAGTTTTCCTAGTTAGGACATCACTATGGCTCGACCTTCCCTACCAGGGCTAATACACTAGTCAAAGCACGTCACTGCATTGTCTGCGCCACGGTTTCTAGTTATTTTGTACTCCAATTCCTAATCATGGCTAAAATCATCTACCATAATAATTATCTAAATAATTATTTCTAAAATCCTAAAAATCATAATTTAAATCAAATAAATTATTCAATAAAATATTCTGAAAAATTCTCCGGGAAGGGAAGCTACAAGTAACAATTCGAGTCATGTACCAATATACCAAGTAATCCAGGAACAATATCTCATGACAGGATCCGACATATACTAGTCCGTGAACTATCGTGTCTGGAAATCAAGTAAGACACTACAACTGAATCGGATATAGCAGATATCAAGACAATAAAAACTATCAGTGAATGTACTCGCCTGTGGTCCTGAGCTGATAAGGTGAACAGGTGCTCAGAGATATCACAGACCTAAAGATGAGATACCATGAGTCCAAACATGGTTTAATAATGAAAGGAAAGCTAATCTAGTCATGATATGCAAGTCTAAGTCAAAACTAGGTCAAACTAAGTCACACCAAGCTAAACTAGGTCATACTGAGCCAAACTAGGTCATACTAGGACAACCAAGGTCAAACAAGGACACAGGAAGTCAATCCAAGTCAAACTAGGTCAATCTGGGTCAAGATTGACTTACAGTTGACTTTTGGTCAACTGGTCAACTCTGGTCAACTCTAGTCAACTCTAGGTCAAACTAGTCTAATGTTGACTAACTATTGACTTTCAGTCAACTGGTCAACTTTGGTCTAGTTTTGGGTCAATTCTAGTCACTTTTAGGCTAAGTTTGACTTTCAGTTGACTTTCGTTGACTTTTGGTCAAAACGGTCAACCGAGGTCAAAACTAGTCTAAGAGTACTAATCTTGACCATTACCAACCAAGGAAAACTATTTCTAACTATATCTTAAACTGTTAAACCCATACCTTAGTTATAGGTAATTACCTTAACTTATACTATTTAGATACTAGCTAGATATACCTTATCTCTAACATGCTCTTCATTTCACTTTTAACAACACAATTTCTAACCAACAACAAATTCTCTAACTAACTCTCATCTCTATATAACTTCTAAACACTACCTATTCCAATTCTCATAACACATTTCTAGACTCATAAGCTACCCTCACAACATGAAGGAGATATGATAGGTTGAATGTTGGACTGATTTCGAAATGGGAAGTATGGACTTGAAGTGAATGGGAGAAATGGATTGGTATGAGTTGTATGTGAACTGAAATGGACTGAAATTAAGAATGATTAACTGAATGGATGGACTGAATGAAAGGGCTGAATGAAGAATGAATTGAAACTGAAATGGGGTGAATGTAGACTGAAATGAAGAATGGATGGATGAGTGAAACTGAAATGAAGAATAGATTGATGTGTGAAACTGAAATGGGGGAGGGGATGGCTGATATGGAGTGATCTCTTCACTGAAAATAGCAGGGCAGCAGTGCCATGCTATTGCTGATGACTTCGAAGGGTGCAGTCCCCTGTGGGGACTGCTACTGCTACTGCTGTGGTGTTCTGCTGCTGTCAAGAAGACAGCAGCTACCTCTCCATGCCCACTCTCCACTTCTCTCTATCTATCTCTCTATTTCACTCTCTATATCAAATTCTCCACACACACACCCCTACATATACACATCCACATACACATATATATATATATACATATGTATTCACACACATAATATATAGGTACATGTATACACATATATATCTCCAATCACCCCCCTCTCACAACCACACACACTCATCAATATATACAACCCTCTCTATCTATACAACACAAACACATTCTATAAAACTTTTCTAAACACAAGCACTAATAATATATCTACATATACTCCTCATCCCCAAAAACAGTCCAACATATAAAATATATCAAAATTGACATGAAGAGGTTCAAATAAGACATTGTAGGCTAAACCACTAGGATTTCCACATATGTATATACATAGAAACTAGTCTAAACCTTCCTACCATGTCCAATCTACTCTCTAACATATATATAACTGAAATTAAAAGACAATTAAGCCTATTTGGCATTTAATCAAACACATGGGGGTCCTATTTCAACATCTACCCATTAGGACACAAAACTACATGTAGACACACACTAGAGGACTCCAAATGGCCTCTAACTTAGTTTTAATGGTGATTCCAATAAGGGAATTTATTCCATGGATTCTAAACCACTCTAAATGCATGGAAACAAGATTTAGAGGAAAGTTTTATACCTATTAGGAGTGAATCCTAATGAAACCTTCTCCGATATGGCTCCGATACGAAGAACTCCTCAAATGGACACGTCCACCTTGTACTTCTCTCCCAAACTTTAGTAGAAACCTTCCTTGGTAATAAGGAGAGGATTTATGGAAGAATACGTGAACGTTTGATTCGATTTGGAGATCAAATCAAACCAAAAGCTCCAAAAGAGGAAGAACACTTGAGAGCTTTTAAAAGAGGCTAATTTCTAAAGAGGAATGAAATATACTCCTCCCCCTTGTGGCCGGCCAAGTAGGGCTTGTTTGGGGCATTGTGAAATGTCCCAAATACCCATCTCTAGTCCAATTTGGTTGGGTCTAGCCTAGGTCCAAGTTTGAGATCAATCGGGTCTAGTTTGAGTCCCTAATCAACTAATCTAATAAAGAAAAAATAGACTAGTCTAACCAATCTAATTTGTGAACCATGTGGGCCATGTCTAACTTAATTTGGGTCTCTTCTAGAGACTAAGCTACCCGAGTCACTATCTCAAGTCGGAACGAGACGAAACTCGAACCACACTAAACAATTCAATTAAAATATTTAATACAATTATAAAATTTCAAAAATGTTAAAAATTCAAAAATGACCAAAATACCCCTGTTCTTGAAAACTGGGAGTGACAGAGATCGACATGTAAACGGCTGTAGGTATCTGGCACATCACTCACTGATCAGGTGAGAGATGGCTATGCTTCCAGTATATTCCAGTAAGGAGATTCCAGATTTGGGGTATGTCTACATGTTTTACTCAATATTTCCCCGCTCCGTAATACAAGTGAATCCAGTACAAGACACGAAAATCGAGAAGCATCCAGCCAAACATGATGATACTAGCAATGATTCCAGTAATAGAGGCCAGAGAATATGGTATGTGTGTCGCATACATGAATCCAGAAATATCTATACGTGTTGTAAAAGAGAATCACATAAAACTAACTAGAACTAAAGTACAGTAATTGACAAATAAATGAGAGAACTATCAGAGAATGTACTCGTCTGATACTCTGAAAAGAGTAGTGTAATACCAGATGTCTGCACCGGAGTCACAATGTCCTAAACAGAGTAATATAGGTCATGATATGTAAAATACGAGAAAAATAAAAGACACAATGCAGTCTACAAGATTTCTAGGTCAAACTAGGTCCAAGTAAGTCAAACCGGGTCAATCTAAGTCAAAGGTTGACTTATAGTTGACTTTTGGACAACAGTCAACTTTGGTCAACCGAGGTCAAGACTAGTCTAAGTCCACTATTCCTAACCATTACCCACCATAAAATCCTATCTATAACTATATCTTAAAGTATTTAACTCATATGTTGAGAAATAGACATTAACTTAATTTACCCCGTTTACCCTTTTCAAGGTAAACCCTTACCTTAGAGGCTAACTATATCTTAAAGTATTTAACTCATATGTTGAGAAATAGACATTAACTTAATTTATTCCTTTACCCTTTCCAAGGTAAACCCTTACCTTAGCCTCTAACTCCGACTCTAGACTTCTCCACCTTCATTCTAAGTATTTCCCTACCCTCTAATATGGTATTCCAACCTTCCTCTAGGGTCTCGATACCGTATCATGGTATCTTGATACTAGAAGTCCAAAAAGGTAAATTCACATTACCTTAAGGTAATGGTAATGAGATAATACCAAGTTGGTGTCCTAAAGGATACCACACGATCTATTCTCTAACTTAGAAGACCAACTCACTCTATCTATCCAAAACCAACTCTCTATCTATCTATCTATCTATCTAATCTATCTAAAATTACTAACATACTAACTTATATCAAAATAACATTTGCTAACATGCTAACTATTATCTATTTACTAACTAACATGGGATCTAATCTATACCATATATCTAACTTGAAACTAACTTCTAACATACAATCCAAATTATATAGATAGCTAACTAATACAAATTCTAACACTCACTAACTCTCTATCAAAACTCTAACATACTCTAACATCGTATCTTGAGTATCCTAATTACCTTACCCTCATTTATCCATTACTTAACATATTATCTAACACTAATACACCCTCTCAAACATTCTAACATATTTCACGAGCTAACTCACCACTCACCACACACACACAAGGGTTAAGGGACTGAAATATGGAAGATGGACTGAATACTTATGAAATAGGACTGATGAATGGATCTATGGATGCATCTGTGAATTGTGGATTGATTTGGCATGAATGTATGGAGTGGATGATGGAATGGTATGTGGAATGAAATGAATTATGACAAGGGACTGAATGATGTTGAAAGGGGGTATACATGCTGCTTGGGGACTGATTTCTCTGTGAAATAGGGGCTGGCATGGACTGAATATAGACTTGGATGAATTGAAAGAGGGGGAAATGAATAGGGCTAACATGGGGTCATGGGGGGGTTAAAATGGGCTGCCATGCTCTGCTACACCTGCTGCAACCTCTTCCAATTCAAATCCCAGAAATTAACCCTCAAAATCCAACCCAAATACCATTGCAACCCTCAAATTCACAGCTAACTGATATCATATCATGTATACATATACAACAACATATATACATAACTTTCTCCTATGATACGTATGTATATCTATATATCTATAACATAACATCACATTCAAAATCCCAAAGTCCTAATCCAATCAAAATCCCAACTATTAACTCAACATCCAAATCTCAGGAAATATAAACCACATTTCTCAAGAAACATAAGGTTATGTTGCATTCGAGTATCAACATGGGTTCGAAACCCTCATTTTCACCCAATTCGAACACACCCAAAGAACCCAAGGCATCTATATGTAACCCAGACATTATAACACGTAAAAACATTACTAATTCAACATTAATTAGAATTCAATTCACCTTTTAAATATTCTGAAATTACTCTGTTAACAGGTATGTTTCAGTAAAGTGTGTACACCCTAATCATCATAAAAAACCAATTAGACATCAAAATAAGGGTTGATAGTGTGTCGTGTATATGTCTACGTGTCTCACAGGGTATCTTGTGTCCAACAAATTGGACACGAGGTGTCCAAATCGTACCAACACGCGTGTCACTGTTCTGTGTACATGACTGCCTCGTGCAGCAAGGACACAACCTCGTGCACACGACACGTGACACGATAAGCCATGTACATGTGTCCCTAGGTTCGTCAGGACTAGTAGAACGTGTCTAGGTGTCTGTCCTGTGTCTACGTGAAGCGTGTCACGCGTACGAGACGCGTATCAGGACACGTCTGTGCGCGTATGTGCGTGTGTGCAAAAATAGTACGAGCCGAATTTCTTTCAATCAGGTTGATGAAATCCATCTAAATTTTGTGTGTGTCATGTCAATGATTGCCTGCACACTCCAAAATTTTGTGGTGTCTCGTGCCGTGTCGTGTCCTGTGTCGACCCCGAGCAGCAGGACAGCGCACGGTGTCCTCGTACGTGCGTGTGTCCCATTTTGGGCACGAAAAGTATCCAGAAATATGCTCAGTAGGACACAAATAATAACCATGTATAAAACAACATTTCCATTCAATCACTTTTCAAAAATAGTAATTTATTTCCCTTTGAGGCATTTCAACAAACACATGAATACATAGACTGATACGTGTCCGATACGGATACCAAACGGACAAGGTTTTCCTACCAAATTTGAGGGACAGCTAGGGGACACCTAGATCTAGACTAATATGCAAAGAAATTAGAATTAAAATACAATTTGAGGAGTTTTACCTATATGTGTAAAGATCAAGAAAAAGCTCCAAATCGATTGATTCCCGATGCTAGCCAAATCCTCTAAATTGTACTCAAACTGAAATTACTCTCCATAAATATCAAATAGAGGGTGATTAGAATCTATTGCAAAAGATTTGGATGAAAAAAGGAATTAAAATGGAATTAATAGGAATTTGAGAACATGGGGATTTATCTTTCCTTCCTAAAAGTTGGTTGAGCACAAAAGAGGCAGGAAGAACAAGTGAATGAGTGTTTAAATAGGGGGATAACCTAGGTTTGCTGGCCATTTATGGCTAAAATTAGGGTTAGGGTTCAAGTCATGGGCCATAGGCCAAGTTTCATAAGTCATAGAATTAAATCCTTAAGTCATAAGTCATTGCACCTATCATTATTTCTCCTATTTCAAACTAGTTCCTAAATGACTAAAATGAGGTTGACTTAAGTTAGACTAGGGTCTCACCATGCTAACTAAGTCACCATAGCTAGGGTTAGCTTCTAGGTTAGTCTCTTAAGTCACAACTAGCAAAAACTCAAAATTAACAATCACCAATGCAATAAATCATAAAATAATTCAAAGAGGCCAAATGACCAAAATACTCTCATGCTCAAAGTAAAAATAAATCATCCTAATGACATGGTTAGGCTCTAGGTCATGCAGTCTCTAGGGTTACATTAGTAAAACATCAAAATCACAAGTCATTAATCAAAATGGGTTTTAAATTGATTTTTAAAATCACCAAAAATTATAATGTGATTTAAATGCAATAAATAATGATTATAAATACAAAATTTCAAAAATACCCTTATTTGGAAAACTGGTTGTTACAAGTCTATCCCCCTTAGAAAAATTTTGTCCTCGAAATTAAGATGATCGTACCCCTTCTAGGTCAAACCCCCAACAATCAAGGTCAAAAGATAATCATCCAAACATAATCTTACTGGTCGTGATTCCACAGTCTCGAATAGGGTAGCTACACTATCTAGCAAATCATAAGCAATATTCTGGCAGGTACTAATGAAATTATACAGGAAAGTGGGAAGGAAGAACGAGAATGACAAACCTGCTAATCCACCACCTGCAGCGTCGATCTCCTCGACCGCCATCGCAAAAGCTCCACCCCTCTGGTGCTGAGCTACAGGTGGCCTAGCTCCCTCAAAAGGAGGTGCAAAGGGACAATCTATCTTCTGGTGGGCTTCAGACCCACAGGAATAGCAAACCTTCAGCCTCTTCCTACACTGCTCCCTGGTGTGTCCTAACTTCTTGTAGTAGGAACAACTGATCATCTTTGGGTCCTGACCCCGATACTGATGCTGCATCTGCTGAACCATCACTGGTGCCCGTGTCTGCTGAATATGTACGTGAGGCCTCTTGGCCTGGCCTCCGCTGCTACTGGCTCCCTGAAAGTCCCGACCCCTCTTCAGTTTCATCCCCAGGTCATCCTCTGCCGCCATAGCTCCTGCCAAGATCTCTGCAAAGGTAGCATTCCGGTCACTCTTAGTCAGTGACCGAACCTCCCTGATCAACCCTCGACGAAACTTTCTAGCCTTCGTCTTCTCCGTCAATCAACAAAAACCTAGCCAACCGACAAAAAGCTCCGGCGTACTCAGCAACTGTCTGGTTCCCCTGAACCAGACTCTCAAACTGTGTCTCAATGCCTCCTAGTGCCACATATGGGAAGAACTGTTCCTAGAACAGCTTCTTGAACTGCTCCCATATCTGACCCTCTACTCCTACTCGGGGATCTGTCTGGTACCAGGTACGAGCTAGGTCCTGCATCTGATTGCCCGCTACCTCAATATGAAGTCTGGCTGGTATCTCCGCTAGCCGAAAAATCTCTTTGATATGCTCAATCCAATCATCCGCATAGTGAATGCCCTTGGTGCCCAGGAAATCTCTAGGATGCATCTTCTGGAAGTCCTGGATGTCCTTCTCCTTCCGGTAAGGCTGCTGCTGTGGGCCCTGAGTAGCCACCATCTCCACAGTCGTACGGACCAGCTGGTGGGCCTCGTCGATCCCCTGACGAAAGATGGCAGTCTGACGCTGCTGATGCTGATGATGAGACTCCAGAATCCTTTCCACAAAGGAGAACAAATGTGCAGCATCTACCATCCCTGCAGGTGGAGGCTGCTACGGCAGAAGGATCTCAGGAATCACCGGGCTCTGTCTCCTAACTGCTGGAGGTGCTCCTCCAAAAGCAGCTAAAATACCCACTCGTGAGGGCTGCACTGGTGCTGCGGTACAGGGAATTAGCTGCTGAGGACGAGAGGTGGCAAACCCCTCTGTAGCGTCCTCCGGTCCTGGATGATGTGATCGTCTCAACCATCTTGGAGACACAGATCAAACAAGAAATCAATATATGAGATAGAAGCGATAAATCAAGGAAGGACAGTTAATTTTAAGGAAGACAAATCAGCAAGATGTATAGATGGCATGAATTGAAGTAGAAATTTTCCTAACTGTGATTAAGTACCTCTCCGTTAAAGCCTATCTCTCAATCCTATCGCAGGCTATAGTGATACTCTAGTTCGAATACCACTACATAAACACGACCTGCATGAGCCACCACTAAAAATGTGTCACGACCCGCACCCACTGTGGGTACGAGTACGTAACAGCTCCCAGCCTATACCGCAGTGTCGACGGTAGAACGCTGTTCTAGGTTACTATCTAACCATCAACTCACGTAATTATTAATATACTTGTCAAAATCTCAACTCCGAACGGAGGACAAGTATAGATATAATAGAATCTCAATCACAATCTAAGCACGATATGATACACAGAAGTATATAACTAAGACTAAATACAACAACAAAACTAACTACTAAAATAATATAATCTCCAACAATCTCAAAACAACATATCTCAACTTATTTACAATTCAAGTTTAAAACATGAAACTAACCAGTCAACTAGCTAGTCTCCCGATCACTCCTGAGTGTCGGAGCCAAAGGTAGCTAAGCCAATCTCCGGGTCCATAGTAAGTAGGACAAGTGTCCTCAGGGTAATCATCTGTAAAATTTTCAACAGGTCCAGTCAGGACAGAAACGAGTACAACTCATTAAGAAAACGCAAGTAAATGACAGAGAACTATAAGGCAGTTATAGACAGTTTTATTGATGAATATGGTGGTTTATATTCAGGTGATGGTATAGAGAAACAGATAAGATACAAGGAAAGTAAAGTAACTGAAACAAGAAAAGAATCATGGCAATGAAGACTGTAAAATAAAATCTAGCTGAACTAGAGTAACATGATATAAGTCCAGACAGTAAATATAAACAAGTGTAAATCCTATGTAATCCAGTATGGGACAAATCTAATACAAGATGAATCCAGTATAAGATGATTCTAGTCAGTTGTCACTTTCCGTTCCCAGAATACGTATTTATTTAATATGTATCACGTATTGTTCTGTATAATTCCTTTAATTTTCTGCTAATTATTTTTTGTATTTTACTTTCTGCTTTGCTTTTGGGTTCGGCCCGAGTTGGTTTATTTTTCGGCCTTGGAAGGTTCAACATGAACCCACCAACCACCACCCCCATTTAAAACCCCAAAACCCTTTCTCTCTCTTCATTTACTTCTTCTCATTACTCATCTTCTTCCTCATAACTCTTCCACCAACCTAGGAGAGCTAGGCAAGTACAACTTGCTTCTTGATGGATCTCCATTTTTGTTGTTCCATTGTCTCTCTCACAGGATTCTTAGATACTTTAGCACTTACCATTTTTAATTTTCATGGCTTATTTTGTGTATATCTAAACTTGTTGTATTTTCGGATTCTCGGGTTTTGATCTAGCTAACCTTGTTATTCTCAAGTTTTGATGGTTCCATGTTGTAGAGAATTTCGTTCTACCCCATTTTGACATATGAAAAGTCCAAATTTGGGCTTGGAATGATGGATTTAGAGAGCTTGGAAGCAATGGCTTCCATGGTTCTATTCTCAGAAAATTCGGAGAAGAAGAACAGTCTCAGCCGCATGAAATCTTTATTTCTCAGCCGCATAAAATCTTTATTCCCAGCCGCATGAAATCTTTATTTCTCAGCCGCATGAAATCTTTATTTCTCAGCCGCATGAAATCTTTATTTCCAACCGCATGAAATCTTTATTTCCCAGCCGCATGAAATCTTATTTCCAGCCGCATGAAATCTTTATTTTCCAGCCGCATGAAATCTTTATTTTCCAGCCGCATGAAATCTTTATTTCCCAGCCGCATGAAATCTTTATTTCCCAGCCGCATGAGATTTTATTTCCCAGCCGTATGAGATCTTTATTTTCCAGCCTCATGAGATTTTATTTCCCAGTAGATAGGTATCCATCTATAGCCCATAATGCCTTTTTGGCTGGTTCTTGTCCCGAATTGACATTGATTGTTATCTTGACTAACAAATTGATCATGCGTTCCTAGTTGGAACTAAGAGACTGGCTAGTCGTCTTATTGAATTGAATGAATGAGACACGTTCATATTAATTATGAACTATTGTAATCGATTGGCCGATCCCGAATATTGGCATACAGGCATATGCAGGCTTCAATTTATTTATTTTTTTCTATAAAAGCAGCATGTGTACTTTATGGTCAAGGCATGATTTATTTTGTGGTTAGTTTTAATTGTTGCATTACGCTATGTAAGACCTACAACCTAACCGTACATGTATCGTTGTAGAGTTGGGCATATCGTACTTTGTATTGAAGTACTCATTCTGAATGACCATGATCCACGGCATGGGATTTCACTTAACATAGAGGCTACTAAGTTAAATAAAATAATGATTGCATGGAGAGAATGGATTCCCGAGTTCTTACATGGCAGCCCTCTTTGGGACTATTAGTGCCCGACAGGCCGGCTGGTTCCCACAGATACTGCAAATCTGTCATACGGGAAGGGAGCGGTATTTGCTTATATTATTTATTGTATATTGATGACGGGCGTCCCGCTGGGACTCGTCTAATTCATGATTGGCGCAATTGATTGACTGGGTAGACTAGCCTTGCTTGTACATAGTAAGAACTGAGGAATCCTTTATCGCATAATTCCAAGATAACTTGGAACCCACAATAGTAAGCCGTAGTAGTTGCATGGCCGTTTAAATTGATTTGGTTGTATACTGTACCTACTCTATTGACTAACTGAGATGATCAGAGTGTCAAGACATGACGGGCCAACTTCTGTCCTTGTTTGGTTGGGAGGTTGGTTCGAAGTGTCGTGATGTTATGTGAATTCCAGTAGCAAGCAGAGACCTATTATTATATTCTCTTAGTTACTGGTTTAAATTTCTCATATCGTGCTTCCTTGTGGTACTTGCTATTAGAGGTCTAACCTCTCTGGTTTTGCATGGCCAGATCTAGAGCCAGTTTCCGAGGACTCAGCTTACTTCCACTTCCAAGATGGTCAATACTAGAGGGATGATCGTAGGAGGACTCGAGTGGGTTCCCTTACTTTCTCGCTCGTTTTGTTACTTACTTTATATTTTGCCGTTTGGCACCGACATGTTAGTCGGATTATCTTGTACTTACTTTCACATAATTGTAATTAAGTCAGACTGCAGCTGATAACAATTGTGTATACTTTGCTACATCATCTGGCTATATTTTGTAAAGCCAGATATCGAAAACATTTTGACTGAGCGTTTGGGACGCCTTACTGCTTTATCTTACATGTTCTCTATTTCTGTTTCTTATTTGAAAGATTGAGACAATAGATGTGAAGTGACCATAGTGAGACTTCATGTAGTATGCACCCCCTCGTCTTTTAGACATCATTGATCGTATTATACGGTATTCATCTACCCGTAATACGTAGCTGGCTGAGTCATTCCCGCCCCTCTCCAGTATTCTGGTTCTGGGGTATGACAAGGTTTTAGTGGTGGCCCATGCAGGTCTAATTTCAGACTTGTGGGGTGTTTTAATTTATAGGATGTCTCAATCACACATGTTCCCCCTTGATCTCATGATTCGTTACTCTCGACTCTAGCTTGACATTCCAGTATCCTTTGACTTCATTGATCTTTCCTGTCCGATCGTTTGATTGTTCTTTTGTCCCTTTTCTTAGGGGCACTTCGTCCGCATCTGCCAGGACTGGACAACAACAACAAGGGCAACACGGACAACCTGACCATGTTGGTCAGTAACAAGGGCCGGTACTAACTCAAGAGACTATCCAAGAAGAAGTAATAATGGAAGCAGCAGCTGGATCGCAGTATCCGGAGGTTCCACCACCACCAACAGTTCCACCTACCCCTGTGGAAGTGGACACACCGGCCCTTCTGGAGATCATGAGAGGGATGATGGACACTCAGCAACATCAGATGTTAGCCCAGCAGCGCATGCACGCTCAGTTGCAAGAGCAGAATGTACTACTCAACCAAGGGTTGCAGACGGCATTGGAAAGAGGGGCAAGGACAGATTCAGGAGCGTCAGCCAGGTTTTGTAAGTACAACCCCCGCCGTTTCGAAGGCACGGAGGATACCATCTCAGCAGATGCATGGCTTAAGGATATTGAGGCTATTTTGACAGCAGCTAAGGTGCCGGCAGAAAAACGTTGTGGATCTAATAAAGTTGTTACTTCAGGATCTCGCAGGTGATTGGTGGGAATCAGAGGAGGTAGGCATCAGACGTCCTGTGGCTTGGGACGATTTTACAGCAAGATTCAAGACCAAGTACTATGGAGTTGTGGCGCAGTTCGAGCTACAACAGAAATTTATCAACCTCAAGCAGGCCGACAAGACGGTAGATGCTTATGCAGCGGAGTTCTGCAGATTGAGTAGGTTCGCCTCGGAGATGGTAGCAACAGAGAACCAGAGGGCTATGAGGTTCCAGCAAGGGTTTCATCTTGAGCTCTTGCAATTGATAGAGGGACACAATTACCAGACTTTTGATGAAGTATTGACGACAACCCGAAGGCATGAGATCACCATTCAAAGGATCACGGCAAGGACTAGAGGTCAGAAGAGATCCCACAGTCAGATTGAAGGAGGAGGGGGAGCAGCGCCCCGAACAACAGCACCATCCCTTGGCATTCGCATTCACGATATGGCAATACGAGGGCCAGCACCACCACCAAGGCAACAGCAACAACAGCAGAGGAAGAACCAGCAACCCCCAGCGGGCTTGCACTTATTGTGGGAAGGTAGGGCACACTAGAGATGTGTGTCGGACATTGAACGGACAGTGTTTGATATGTGGAAATCCAGATCATCGGGTTACCACCTGTCCCATGAATTCGAGGTCAGGAGGACCAGTACAATAATTTCATGCTCTGCCAGCACCAGGGGCAGGACAGTATCGAGGACCAGCGGTAGCAATGAGACCGTTGGCACAGCGCCCGTTCATGACACAGGCTCAGATGTTTCGGCAGCAGGGACCGCCGATGCAACAACACCAGTATAAACCACCCCAGCATCGTCAAGGCAGGGGCCAGCAGCAGCACCAAGCCAGGCCACAGCATGGGAACCAACAAGGAGGTCGAGGGCAGGCATTCTCTCTGTCCTTGGAAGAGGCATTGGCATCGGGAGATGTTGTAGCAGGTAACATTTTTGTCGCCTCATTTCCCGCAGTAGCATTGTTTGATTCAGGAGCATCACACTCATTTATATCTGCACAATTTGCAACACGGCTAGGAATGGAATTCGAGGCATTGCCAGGGAGGTTAAATATACTCACTGGTAATGGGCTCGTAGGAGTTAGTAGAGTTATTCTAGCATGTAGCGTTGTAGTTTGCGGGCATTCCTTACCCGCCCGGTTGATAGAATTTTCTGTTGGAAATTTTGACGTTATCTTAGGCATGGACTGGCTGAAAGACAGTCATGCGATAATAGATTGTCGTAGAGGGAGTGTATCTTTTGATATTCCAGGTATGAAGCAGTTCACCTTAGTCAGATCAGTGGCAACTCAATAAGAGCAGGGAAGTAGTGACGGCAATGGAAGAAGTTCAAGTTCCGAAGGTAGTTGAAGAGTTTTTGGATGTATTTCCCGAAGAACTTCCAGGTCTACCACCGGTTAGGGATACTAAGTTCAGCATAGAATTGGCACCTGGAACAAAAACCGATATCAGATCGAGTTTACAGAATAGCAGATTCAGAGCAGGCCAAGGTATATCAGCACATAGAGGAACTGAAGGAGAAGAAGTTCATCCAAGCTAGCGTATCACCGTGGGCAGCACCATTGGTACTTGTGGAAAGAAGGATGGGTCATCCAGATTTTGTATTGACTACAGGAAGCTTAACGCGGCAACAGTAAAGAACAAGTACCCATTACCCAGGATCGACGACTTATTTGATCAGTTGAGCAGGGCTAGAGTTTTCTCCAAGATAGATCTTCGTTCAGGGTATCATCAAGTAAGGGTTCGAAAGGAGGATATTCTCAAGACAGCATTCAGGTCGAAGTATGGGCATTATGAATTCTTGGTAATGCCGTTTGGTTTGACCAATGCTCCAGCAATATTCATGGATTTGATGAACCGCATCTTTATGTCGTACTTAGATCAGTTTGTCGTGGTGTTTTTCGACGACATTCTTGTATACTCTGCTAGTGAAGAGGAGCATAAAGACCACCTCAGGAAAGTGTTAAAAGTTCTGAGAAAGAATCAGTTGTATGCCAAGCTCAGCAAGTGTGAGTTCTGGACGGATCACATTTCATTTTTGGGTCACATCGTATCAGGAGCTGGAGTAGCAGTGGATCCCAAGAAGGTAGAAACAGTAGAGAGTTGGCCAGTACCCAAGACCGTAGCTAATGTGCGGAGTTTCTTGGGATTGGCAGGATATTACAGAAGGTACGTATCAGACTTTGCAAGGCTTTCAGCACCCATGACCCGCTTGACACGAAAGGATGTACCATTCATCTGGTCGACAGAATGCCAGACATCATTTGAGAATCTGAAGCAGAAGTTGATATCAGCACCTATTTTTATATTACCAATTTGTCACGACCCGCACCACTGTGAGGGTACAAGAACGTAACAACGCCCAGCCTACGCCGCAGTGTCGGCGGTTAGAACGCTGTTCTAGGTCATGAACTATAACTACATAACATGAATATACTCTCCAAAAGGAGGCCAACACAGAGGTACAACTCAATCACAATCTAAGGTAGTATGTAGCACGATGGAAATAGATAAGAAATCCTCAACTGAGGTACAGCAGAAATAAATAACAAGTCTCAACATCTATAAAATATACAACTCTGAAAATAAAGACAACAGTTTAAACATGAAAAGAGAGGACAGTATAAGCTATCTACACTATACAAGGTATCATCCTGAGCAGCTGCCTGAACCTCCCCAGGGGTCCAGGTCGCGAGTGTCAACTAGGCAAACTCTAAGTAAGGGTGCAGGGTTCCTCATCATCCTCTGTAAAATTTTCAACTGGTCCAATCAGACGGGAGCGAGCACAGTACATCTCAACAGTTCATAGCAGGTTAGAAATATAATCATGCAGTAAAGTAAGATATAGATACTGAAGGAAATGCAGTATGTAAATAGAGAGAGAACTGTAATAGAAATATCTACTATACATAGAGAACTAATAGTGACTAGTGAGTCAGAGTAAAATATAAACATGTGAATGGCATAGAAGATTCATGACTACAGCTAAGAGAGTGATTCATGACTACAGCTACTTGGATAATATTCACATGTCTATTTCTACTCCCCCATCCCCAATCAATACACAAAGATCTGTTCAAGTTATGTTAAGATTCGTGAAACTTCACATGGCTTATAAAATGAGTGATACATGAAGGTGATTCATGATGGCTCTGTGAACATGAGAGTACATGTGTCACAAGCGATTCGTGAATCAGAGGAAGCATAGAGATACGTGATAATTCGTAAAAATGCACAAAACATGCAGTATCCGATGCCCGAGGGGGATAACATATCATGAAAAGATCCATATAGTACCAATCCGTGTGACCAACGTGACAGTATCAAGTAAAATAATTTAAAGCAGGAAAATAATTCTAAACAGGATATGAAATAATCAGAGAATGTACTCGCCTGATATCTGAATGTCCAAGGTAAAGATACTGTCCGAGAAGAGGTGTTTGGCTCCTAATTAGAACAACACAAGTCACAACATGTCCAGAAGGGTAATATAAAGCACTATAATGTATTCTACATGAATCTAGGTCAAACTAGGCCAAAGTCAACCCTTGGTCAACTCTGGTCAACTGCACTAGTCAAACTAGGTCAAACTAGGTCATGTCCTAACCCAGCAAGTCTTACTAGGCCTAACCAAGACTATCCTAGCAAGCACACATCAATACAAGGCTATACAAGCCAACATACACCCAACTCTATATAGCATGCAATTATTCAATACTCAAATAGGCAAGAATTCACATTGGATATACACTAGGTAATCTATTACTTTAAGCTATATATGTCTACACATATATACACATGCATATATTGGTATTCAACATTAGGTCTATAATCATGGCATTTCAAATGGTTATATAAATTATATATTACAACACAATATGCTAACATATATATAATATACATACATAGCTAAGTTATATATATTCATAAATACTTATTTAAGAGGCTATGTGTGTGTATGTGAACATGGCAAAGGGGCAAGTGAGGGTTAAATGGGCATACATAGTGTATACATAAAAGAGTGTCAAAGTGTAAGTGAACAATGTGTCAAGTGTGATAGTGTCAACATAGTGTAAGGGGGTACATGAGGTAATATAGGATTTGTGTTAACATAGAACATTACATCTCATTAACTTGTATATTGCATACATTACATCTATTATTACATTACATTCATGCTTACATTCATTCATCATTCATTTATTTAAACTTTACTCATGCTTGCATTCTCTATTTAATTACATAATGTATATACATTAACATGGGTTAAAATCAAATAGAATATTATATTACACACAAGGGTGCACAAAATGCATATGCCGAATAGTAACTCCTACTAATAATTAATACTGTACCATCTCAGCATGAATTAAAATTTAGGATTAAAGTATGTTATAGATCTATGTGTTAGCTTTCCGAAACTTCAAACGGATCGCGTTTTCGTTTCCGGAAACTCCCGAAATCGCGAAAACACCGAGAACGCGTTTGTCTTTCGTACAGCTGACACTCAAATAATTCTCCAGAAATTTACACAAAGAATTAGGCCTATTAATACATGTTTTTGGAAATCTAACTTCAATACGCTTCTTTTATAAAAAACGGGAGATTAAACCGAGCTTTGAGCTAGAAGTTATGACATTTCTAAGTTAGGGGGCTGAAATTAAAAACGTGGATAAAAATCATGACAGATTTGGGTAGTTTGAGAAAAGAACACAAGTATATAACATAATATATCAAGAAATCTCTCTACACTATATATATATATATATATGAGACACTATAGAACACATCTCCAATACAAAAATATGAGATTAAACATGTAATAATTCATTCATACTAATAACAACACATAGTGTGTCCAAATTTGGGATTTTCCCACATGGACACAACCACAACACAAAGGACACTCCTATGACCTCCAAATGGAAACGAAATAGACACAAATGGAGATACAACCATAGGGGTCATTCCTATGGGTTCAAAATAGACCTATATGCATGAAAAAATGAAAAGGAGAAGGGATTTATACCTCCCGGTAGATCGAATCGAAGAAAAGCCTTTCTAGAGCGACATCGACACGTAGAGATTCCAAAAGGACACGAACGAGCTCTGAATCCTCCCAAACTTGGGTAGCTTCCTCCTTGGCTAGAATGGAGAAGGAAAGAAGAAGATTTGGTGGCGAAATGGAAGGATTTGGTGGAGAAATTGCTAGGAATTGCTCTCTAGAAATTTGGGGAAGAACAAGAGAGAGAGAGTGGATGAGAATAATGAAATGAACTTGAGCCTATCCTCTCCCAAAGTGGCTGGCCATATGGGGTTATTTGTCCTATTATGGTAAGGTCCAAAATGCCCCACTAACCTATTCTATGAGTATTAGGAAAGGGCTAATTGGTTGGGGCTAAATTAGTCATTCTAAAGTCTCTAATCACACTAACCTTATCCATATAATTAGTCTAACCTCTAACTAAAATATTTCTATCATGTGGACTAAAATTAATATCATGTGGGCCATGCCTAACTAGTGTGTGGGTCCCACTAGAGTCAAACTACCCCCGGGTCCCCGTTTCAAGTCGGATTGAGTTGAAATTCGAACCCGACTCAAATAACCCCAAAACAATATCATAAATAATAAAATAAATTTTAAAAATATTCAAAAATGTAAAATGACAAAAATACTCCTATTTCTGAAAACTGGGGTTGACAAATTTCTCAAAATTAAAACCAAACAATAGTAAAATGTCAAAATCACAAGTCATAATTTTAAATAGTTTAAAAATAATTAAAATTACCAAAAATTATAATATAAAATAATTATGAATAAATAATAATTATAATTACAAAATTTTAAAATTATCTCATTTGGAAAACTGGGTGTTACAATCCTACCACACCTTATAAAAATTTTGTCTTCGAAATTAAGATGATCGCACCCCCTTCTAGGTCAAACATAGTCAAGGGTCAATCACTAGTCAATTTCTCAACATCCAAGCACTTGGTCATCAACTGGTCAACTTCTTAAGGTTTTTACCTATGCTAGCTATTTAGGTGTTGGCAACTATAATTTAGCAAAAGAGAAACTCTATAATAGACTAGCTCTTAACTTCCCAATCCTATCAAGTCACCTATAACTAAATACCTACAAGCTAAGCACATGAATACCAAATACCACATATATATATATATATGCTCAAGAACAACAACCCATCACATATATCCTAAGTATATCATCTATATATATACATGACTAATCAACCAAGGGTTAAGGCAGACTAAACTTATAAGGGTCTGAAACAATGCTTAGAACTAGGCTAAGGATGAATGGTCTGAATCAACGGGACATGGTATCTAGTGAAGGGTCTGCACACTGCCTATAAAGGTGATCAACACAAAGGAACTCAACACGAAGGGAACTTAACTAAAATGGAAAACTGAACCAAGTATAGGCTAAATAACATGTTTATAACCCTATACAACAATGGCCTATAGATACCAACTAACCTATATCCCATATGCCAATATCATCTGCAATCTATCTATGCAAATAGACCTCTCGGTCTTAGGTGAAACTACAACTATACTCAAAGGCAGGCTCTGGTCATGGGTGCCTCACTGGAAAAGGTAAGGGAAAGTAGTAATAATCATCAAGGATGTAAGGCATACTAACATCCTATGTGTAACTGGTTGGTATTATAGATAACAGAAGAATTATCTGCAATGGGTTACTATTCTAACATCAATGCTAACTATCACCTCTAGGGTTACAGACACTCTACAAGTCATCATACCATTATACTATGAAGGAACTACCTATGAATAAGCTCTACAAAACTAAATATCCCTACTCCTAAGTCATTTATAACAATCAAAAGGGTATGATGTTTAAACCTTCTCAAGATACAATCTGTTAATCATATGCGTCTGTCCAAAATCATGTTGTCCAGAGTCTTTATCATGCTAGTGAGCAAGGCTACGATAATCACAGAGTCCTTGACTAAGGTACGTACCTCTAGGTTCATGGTATTTAAAATTTTTGCACTGCCGCATGCGACGGCGAAAACCTTAAATTTTCATACCCGAGAATACATCCAAAATCTGACTACATATCTTTACTATGCCAACTAACACGACTATCGAGGATTCTAGATCCCATGATTTAGGCGACCTAGCCCATATGATTTTCTCAGAAGAAAAAACAAACACAATAAAAGAGTAACATGACAAAATTAATCAATCAACAAGGAACAGATGGAATCGGATTCAAGGTAATTATAAAAGACAATTACGGGAATGGAATTGAGAAGAACGGAACTTGCAGCAAGATCTCCAACGGTCTGTGCATCCTCGACTGTCCTGACGATAGCTCGTCCTGCTGGTTTCCTCCAGCCTGATGCTGATACTGCACAAATTTCTGCTGCTGATGCTGCATGAATCGCTGCTGCTGAGAGAAACCGAAAATAAAGGGAAAAGTCTCTGTACAGACGGAGGTACACCTCCAATATAGCAGAGAAACGCCAACCTGAGTCGATACAACAGAAGCTGCGGTCTCGAGGCCCTAATGAACAGGACGAGAGGTGGCCAGCCTCTCGATAGTATCCCCCGAACCGAAGCGATGAGATCGTGTCTTCATAACCATCATGAAGACAGATCAAAACAAGAAGTAATTACTGAGAATGAAACGAAAAATTAAGGGAGGACAGTTTATATTCAAGGAAAATCAATAAGCAGCAATTGGATAAAAGGAATCTGATTAAGAGTTTTTCCTAATGTGATTGAGTACCCCAAAAATATCCTAATCCTACTGCAGGTTGTAGTGATACTCTAGTTCGAATACCACTACATAAACTCGACCTGCATGGGCCACCACTAAAAATGTGTCACGACCCGCACCCACTATGAGGGTACAAGAACGTAACAACGCCCAGCCTACGCCGCAGTGTCGGCGGTTTAGAACGCTGTTCTAGGTCATGAACTATAACTACATAACATGAATATACTCTCAAAAGGAGGCCAACACAGAGGTACAACTCAATCACAATCTAAGGTAGTATGTAGCACGATGGAAATAGATAAGAAATCCTCAACTGAGGTACAGCAGAAATAAATAACAAGTCTCAACATCTATAAAATATACAACTCTGAAAATAAAGACAACAGTTTTAAACATGAAAAGATGAGGACAATATAAGCTATCTACACTATACAAGGTATCATCCTGAGCAGCTGCCTGAACCTCCCCAGGGGTCCAGGTCGCGAGTGTCAATTAGGCAAACTCCAAGTAAGGGTGCAGGGTTCCTCATCATCCTCTGTAAAATTTTCAACTGGTCCAATTAGGACGAAAGCGAGCACAGTACATCTCAACAGTTCATAGCAGGTTAGAAAATATAATCATGCAGTAAAGTAAGATATAGATACTGAAGGAAATGCAGTATGTAAACAGAGAGAGAACTGTAATAGAAATATCTACTATACATAGAGAACTAATAGTGACTAGTGAGTCAGAGTAAAATATAAACATGTGAATGGCATAAGAGATTCATGACTACAGCTAAGAGAGTGATTCATGACTACAGCTACTTGGATAATATTCACATGTCTATTTCTACTCCCCCATCCCCAATCAATACACAAAGATCTGTTCAAGTTATGTTAAGATTCGTGAAACTTCACATGGCTCATAAAATGAGTGATACGTGAAGGTGATTCATGATGGCTCTGTGAACATGAGAGTACATGTGTCACAAGCGATTCGTGAATCAGAGGAAGCATAGAGATACGTGATGATTCGTGAAACGCACAAAACATGCAGTATCCGATGCTCCCGAGGGGAATAACATCTCATGAAAAGATCCATATAGTACCAATCCGTGTGACCAACGTGACAGTATCAAGTAAAGTAATTTAAAGCAAAAAAATAATTCTAAACAGGATATGAAATGATCAGAGAATGTACTCGCCTGATATCTGAATGTCTAAGGTAAAGATACTGTCCGAGGAGAGGTGTTTGGCTCCTAATTAGAACAGCACAAGTCACAACATGTCCAGAAGGGTAATATAAAGCACTACAATGCATTCTACATGAATCTAGATCAAACTAGGCCAAAGTCAACCCTTGGTCAACTCTGGTCAACTGCACTAGTCAAACTAGGTCAAACTAGGTCATGTCCTAACCCAGCAAGTATTACTAGGCCTAACCAAGACTATCCTAGCAAGCACACATCAATACAAGGCTATACAAGCCAACATACACCCAACTCTATATAGCATGTAATTATTCAATACTCAAATAGGCAAGAATTTACATTGGATATACACTAGGTAATCTATTACTTTAAGCTATATATGTCTACACATATATACACATGCATATATTGGTATTCAAATTAGGTCTATAATCATGGCATTTCAAATGGTTATATAAACTTATATATTACAACACAATATGCTAACATATATATAATATACATACATAGCTAAGTAACTATATTCATAAATACTTATTTAAGAGGCTATGTGTGTGTATGTGAACATGGCAAAGGGGCAAGTGAGGGTTAAATGAGCATACATAGTGTATACATATCAAAGAGTGTCAAAGTGTAAGTGAACAATGTGTCAAGTGTGATAGTGTCAACATAGTGTAAGGGGGTACATGAGGTAATATAGGATTTGTGTTAACATAGAACATTACATCTCATTAACTTGTATATTGCATACATTACATCTATTATTACATTACATTCATGCTTGCATTCATTCATCATTCATTTATTTAAACATTTACTCATGCTTGCATTCTCTATTTAATTACATAATGTATATACATTAACATGGGTTAAAATCAAATAGAACATTATATTACACACAAGGGTGCACAAAATGCATATGCCGAATAGTAACTCCTACTAATAATCAATACTGTACCATCTCAGCATGAATTAAAATTTAGGATTAAAGTATGTTATAAATCTATGTGTTAGCTTTCCGAAACTTCAAACGGATCGCGTTTTCGTTTCCGGAAACTCCCGAAATCGCGAAAACACCAAGAACGCATTTGTCTTTCGTACAGCTGGCACTCAAATAATTCTCTAGAAAGTTACACAAAGAATTAGGACTATTAATACATGTTTTTGGAAAGCTAACTTCAATACGCTTCTTTTAAAAAAAACGGAAGATTAAATCGAGCTTTGAGCTAGAAGTTATGACATTTCTAAGTTAGGGCTGAAATTAAAAACGTGGATAAAAATCATGACGGATTTGGGTAGTTTGAGACAAAAGAACACAAGTATATAACATAATATATCAAGAACTCACTCTCTACACTAATATATATATGAGACACTATAGAACACATCTCCAATACAAAAATATGAGATTAAACATGTAATAATTCATTCATACATAATAACAACACATAGTGTGTCCAAATTTGGGATTTTCCCACATGGACACAACCACAACACAAAGGACACTCCTATGACCTCCAAATGGACACGAAATGGACACAAATGGAGATACAACCATGGGGTCATTCCTATGGGTTCAAAATAGACCTATATGCATGAGAAAATGAAAAAGAGAAGGGATTTATACCTCCCGGTAGATCGAATCGAAGAAAAGCCTTCCTAGAGCGACATCGACACGTAGAGATTCCAAAAGGACACGAACGAGCTCTGAATCCTCCCAAACTTGGGTAGCTTCCTCCTTGGCTAGAATAGAGAAGGAAAGAAAAAGATTTGGTGGCGAAATGGAAGGATTTGGTGAAGAAATTGCTAGGGATTGCTCTCTAGAAATTTGGGGAAGAACAAGAGAGAGTGTGGATGAGAATAATAAAATGAACTTGAGCCTATCCTCTCCCAAAGTGGCTGGCCATATGGGGCTATTTGTCCTATTATGGTAAGGTCCAAAATGTCCCCACTAACCTATTCTATGAGTATTAGGAAAGGGCTAATTGGTTGGGGCTAAATTAGTCATTCTAAAGTCTCTAATCACACTAACCTTATCCATAATAATTAGTCTAATCTCTAACTAAAATATTTCTATTATGTGGACTAAAATTAATATCATGTGGGCCATGCCTAACTAGTGTGTGGGTCCCACTAGAGTCAAACTACCCCCGGGTCCCCGTTTCAAGTCGGATTGAGTTAAAATTCGAACCCGACTCAAATAATCCCAAAACAATATCATAAATAATAAAATAAATTTTAAAAATATTTAAAAATGTAAAATGACAAAAATACTCCTATTTTTGAAAACTCGGGTTGACAAATTCCTTAAAATTAAAACCAAACAATAGTAAAATATCAAAATCACAAGTCATAATTTAAATAGTTTAAAAATAATTAAAATTACCAAAAATCATAATATAAAATAATTATCAATAAATAATAATTATAATTACAAAATTTTAAAATTATCCTCATTTGGAAAACTGGGTGTTACACAGTTGGACCCGGAGGTTTTACTGTATATTGTGATGCGTCAGGTAAAGGACTTGGATGTGTCCTCATGCAACATGGAAAGGTAATAGCGTATGCATCTAGGCAACTTCGAGACCACGAGAAGAATTACCCAACTCATGACTTGGAGTTGGCGGAAGTAGTATTTGCTTTGAAGCTATGGAGACATTACTTATATGGTGATCGAGTGGACATGTACACAGACCACAAAAGTCTGAAGTACATCTTTACTCAGAAGGAGCTGAATATGAGACAGAGAAGATGGTTAGAGCTGATCAAGGATTATGACGTGGTGCTTCAGTATCATCCAGGCAAGGCTAATGTGGTAGCAGACGTTTTCAGCAGGAGAGGCGGTGCATTTATGTTGACAACACAGAAGCATATCTTAGAAGACCTTCAGGAGATGGGCATCGAAGTTATACTTCCTAGTGATGTAGGAGTTCTAACAAGTCTACAAGTTCAATCCGACTTGGTAGACAGAATCAAGGCAGCTCAGGCACAGGATCCAAGGATTCAAAGTTTAGGACAGAATGTGAGTCAGGACTCAGAAAGGAGATGAAAATTCACGAAGATGGTACGCTTAGGTTTGGATCGCGTCTATGTGTGCCTAGTGGAGATATCAGACAGGAGGTTATGACAGAAGCTCACAGTTCCCAGTATTCTGTACACCCTGGAGGGACCAAGATGTACCAAGATATCAAACAACACTTCTGGTGGAACGGGATAAAGAGGAAGATAGCTAGATTCGTTTTCCGTTGCTTGGTATGTCAGCAAGTGAAGGCAGAACAGCAGAGGCCAGCTGGGTTATTGCAACCGCTTCCTATCCCGGAATGGAAGTGGGAACACATCACAATGGACTTTGTGACCGGTTTTATCGAGATCACCAAGTGGTAAAGATGCTATTTGGGTGATAGTAGATCGGCTTAAAAGGTGGCACACTTTCTTCCTTTCAAAGTAGGGAAATCTACAGAAAAGTTGGCAGAGTTGTATATGCAACAGATAGTCAGACAGCATGGAGTCCCTGTCAGTATTGTGTCAGACCGAGATACCCGCTTTACATCATATTTCTGGAAGAGCTTACATCATAGTCTGGGTACCAAGTTAAGATTTAGCACGGCTTACCATCCACAGACAGACGGACAATCAGAAAGAACAATTCAGACTTTAGAGGATATGTTGCGAGCATGCACTCTGGATTTTGGAGGGTCTTGGGAGAGACACCTGCACTTAGTCGAGTTCTCATACAACAACAGTTATCAAGCCAGTATCCAGATGGCACCATTTGAAGCACTATATGGTAAGAAGTGTAGGTCGCCACTAGCATGGGATGATATCGGAGAGAGGAAGATGCTAGGCTCAGAAATGATTGTCCAGACCGTTGAAGTGGTTAAAAAAATTAGAGAGCAAATTCGAGTTGCACAGGATCGGCATCGTCATTGGACGGACTAGCATCGTAGGCCGCTAGAGTTTTCTGTTGGGGACCACGTGTTCTTGCGGATCTTACCTACCCGTAGGGTCATTAGGTTTGGCGTTCGCGGGAAGTTGAGTCCGCGGTACGTTGGCCCATTTGTTATCCTTGATAGGATAAGCGATGTTGCTTATCGATTATCCCTTCCACCTTCGTTACGAGAGGTACATGACGTATTTCATGTATCTCAGTTGCGAAGGTATGTATCGGACCCAAGCCATATCCTTGATCATTCTGAGCTGGTTGTTGGTACCAACCTGTCTTACGAGGAGCATCATGTGTCCATCTTGGACCGAAGAGAGAAGATACTCAAGAACCGAACAATTAACCGTGTCCGGGTTGCTTGGGGTCATCACTCTTTAGGGGAGTCAATGTGGGAACGTGAGGATGACATCCGATCACGGTATCCGCACCTGTTTGACTCACAAGGTATATTTCTTTCTGTATACCTTGATTGTCTTAACTCCTCATGCTTGTCACCTTATGAGTAGAATTGCTTGGTGTCATCGATAGTTAAACATAGATATGTTACTTGCTATTGGCATTGTGAAATGATTGCTTACTCAATTGCTTATGCTTAGATTAGTTTAGCTTTGATGTTCTCTTCCTGCTTGGATTTGAAATTCCGAGGGCAGAATTTTTCTAAGGAGGGTAGAGATGTCACTTTTCGTTCCCAGAATACGTATTTATTTAATATTTATCACGCATTGTTCTGTATTTAAATTCTTTTAATTTCCTACTAATTATTTTTTGTATTTTACTTTCTGCTTTGCTTTTGGGTTCGGCCCGAGTTGGTTTATTTTTTTGGCCTTGGATGGTTCAACATGAACCCACCTACCACCACCTCCATTTAAAATCCCAACCCTTTCTTTCTCTTCATTTACTTCTTCTCATTACTCATCTTCTTCCTCATAACTCTCCCACTAACCTAGGAGAGCTAGGCAAGTACAACTTGCTTCTTAATGGATCTCCATTTTTGTTGTTCCATTGTCTCTCTCACAGGATTCTTAGATACTTTAGCACTTACCATTTTTAATTTCTATGGCTTATTTTGTGTAGATCTAAACTTGTTGTATTTTCGGATTCTCGAGTTTTGATCTAGCTAACCTTGTTATTCTCAAGTTTTGATGGTTTCATGTTGTAGAAAATTTCGTTCTACCCCATTTCGACCTATGGAAGTCCAGATTTGGGCTTGGAATGACGGATTTAGAGAGCTTGGAAGCAATGGCTTCCATGGTTCTATTCTCAAAAAATTCGGAGAAGAAGAACAGTCTCAGCCGCATGAAATCTTTATTTCTCAGCCGCATGAAATCTTTATTCCCAGCCGCATGAAATCTTTATTTCTCAGCCGCATAAAATCTTTATTTTCCAGCCGCATGAAATCTTTATTCCCAGCTGCATGAAATCTTTATTTCTCAGCCGCATGAAATCTTTATTCCCAGCCGCATGAAATCTTTATTTCTCAGCCGCATGAAATCTTTATTTTCCAGCCGCATGAAATCTTTATTTTCCAGCCGCATGAAATTTTTATTTCCCAGCCGCATGAAATCTTTATTTCCCAGCCGCATGAAATCTTTATTTTTCAGCCGCATGAAATCTTTATTTCCCAGTCGCATGAAATCTTATTTCCCAGCCGCATGAAATCTTTATTTCCCAGCCGCGTGAAATCTTTATTTTCCAGTCGCATGAGATTTTATTTCCCAGCCGTATGAGATCTTTATTTTCCAGCCTCATGAGATTTTATTTTCCAGTAGATAGGTATCCATCTATATAGCCCATAATGCCTTTTTGGCTGGTTCTTGTCCCGAATTGACGTTGATTGTTATCTTGACTAATAAATTGATCATGCGTTCCTAGTTGGAACTAAGAGACTGGCTAGTCGTCTTATTGAATTGAATGAATGAGACGCGTTCATATTAATTATGAACTATTGTAATCGATTGGCCGATCCCAAATATTGGCATACAGGCATATGCAGGCTTCAATTTATTTATTTTTTCTACAAAAGTAGCATGTATACTTTATGGTCAAGGCATGATTTATTCCGTGGTTAGTTTTAATTGTTGTATTACGCTATGTAAGACCTACAACCTAACCGCACAGGTATCGTTGTAGAGTTGGGCATATCGTACTTTGTACGGAAGTACTCATTCTGAATGACCATGATCCACGGTATGGGATTTCATTTAACATAGAGGCTACTAAGTTAAATAAAATAATGATTGCATGGAGAGAATGGATTCCCGAGTTCTTATATGGCTCTTTGGGACTATTAGTACCCGACAGGCCGGCTGGTTCCCACAGATACTGCAAATCTGTCACACGGGCAGGGAGCAGTATCTTCTTATATTATTTATTGTATATTGATGACGGGCGTTCCGCTGGGACTCATCTAATTCATGATTGGCGTAATTGATTGACTGGGTAGACTAGCCTTGCTTGCACATAGTAAGAACTGAGGAATCCTTTATCGCATAATTCCAAGATAACTTGGAACCCACAATAGCAAGCCGTAGTAGTTGCATGGCCGTTTAAATTAATTTGGTTGTGTACTGTACCTACTCTGTTGACTAACTGAGATGATCAGAGTGTCAAGACATAACGGGCCAACTTCGGTCCTTGTTTGGTTGGGAGGTTGGTTCGAAGTGTCGTAATGTTATGTGAATCCCAGTAGCAAGCAGAGACCTATTATTATATTCTCTTAGTTACTGGTTTAAATTCCTCATATCGTGCTTTCTTGCGGTACTTGCTATTAGAGGTCTAACCTCTCTGGTTTTGTATGGCCAGATCTAGAGCCAGTTCCCGAGGACTCAGCTTACTTCCACCTCCAAGATGGTCAATACTAGAGGGATGATCACAGGAGGACTCGAGTGGGTTCCTTACTTCCTCGCTCATTTTGTTACTTACTTTATATTTTATCGTTTGGCACCGACATGTTAGTCGGATTGTCTTGTACTTACTTTCACATAATTGTAATTAAGTCAGACTGCAGCTGATAACAATTGTGTATACTTTGCTACATCATCTGGCTATGTTTTGTAAAGCCAGATATCGAAATATTTTGACTGAGCGTTTGGGACGCCTTACTGCTTTATCTTACATGTTCTCTATTTTTGTTTCTTATTTGAATGATTGAGACAATAGATGTGAAGTGACCATAGTGAGACTTTCATGTAGTATGTACCCCCTCGTCTTTTAGACAGCATTGATCGTATTATACGGTATTTATCTACCCGTAATACGTAGCTGGCTGAGTCATTCTCCCACTCTCCAGTATTCTGGTTCTGGGGCGTGACATCAGTGATCAAGAATCCAGGTGAGACCAGCTATATTCTAATAGTGTGTTTTAAAATACTGAGATCGACATGTAAATGGCTGTAGGTATCAGGCACATCACTCACTGATCAGGCGAGAGATGGCTATACTTCCAGTAGATTCCAGTAGGGAGATTCCAGATTTGGGGTATGTCTGCATGTCTTACTCAATATTTTTCTGCCCCGTAATACAAGTGAATCCAGTACAAGATATGAGAATCGAGAAGAGTCCAGCCAAACATGATGATACTAGCAATGATTCCAGTAATAGAGGCCAGACAATATGGTATGTGTGTCGCATACATGAATCCAGAAATATCCATACGTGTTGTAAAAGAGAATCACATAAAACTAACTAGAACTGAAGTACAGTAATTGATAAATAAATGAGAGAACTATCAGAGAATGTACTCGCCTGATACTCTTAAAAGAGTAGTGTAATACCAGATGTCTGCACCGGAGTCACAATGTCCTAAACAGAGTAATATAGGTCATGATATGTAAAATACAAGAAAAATGAAAGACACAATGCAGTCTACATGATTTCTAGGTCAAACTAGGTCCAAGTAAGTCAAACCGGGTCAATCTAAGTCAAAGGTTGACTTATAGTTGACTTTTGGACAACAGTCAACTGTGGTCAACCGAGGTCAAGACTAGTCTAAGTCCACTATTCCTAGCCATTACCCACCATAAAATTCTATCTATAACTATATCTTAAAGTATTTAACTCATATGTTGAGAAATAGACATTAACTTAATTTACCCCGTTTACCCTTTCCAAGGTAAACCCTTACCTTAGCCTCTAACTCCGACTCTAGACTTCTCCACCTTCATTCTAAGTATTCCCCTACCCTCTAATATGGTATTCCAACCTTCCTCTAGTGTCTCGATATCGTATCATGGTATCTTGATACTAGAAGTCCAAAAGGTAAATTTACATTACCTTAAGGTAATGGTAATGAGATAATACCAAGTTGGTGTCCTAAAGGATACCACACGATCTATTCTCTAACTTAGAAGACCAACTCACTCTATCTATCCAAAACCAACTCTCTATCTATCTATCTATCTATCTAATCTATCTAAAATTACTAACATACTAACTTATATCAAAATAACATATTTGCTAACATGCTAACTATTATCTATTTACTAACTAACATGGGATCTAATCTATACCATATATCTAACTTGAAACTAACTTCTAAAATACAATCCAAATTATATAGATAGCTAACTAATACAAATTCTAACACTCACTAACTCTCTATCAAAACTCTAACATACTCTAACATCGTATCTTGAGTATTCTAATTACCTTACCCTCATTTATCCATTACCTTAACATATTATCTAACACTAATACACCCTCTCAAACATTCTAACATATTTCACTAGCTAACTCACCACTCACTCACACACACACAAAGGGTTAAGGGACTGAAATATGGAAGATGGACTGAATACTTATGAAATAGGACTGATGAATGGATCTATGGATGCATCTTTGAATTGTGGACTGATTTGGCATGAATGTATAGAGTAGATGATGGAATGGTATGTGGAATGAAATGAATTATGACAAGGGACTGAATGAATATGTTGAAAGGGGGTATACATGCTGCTTGTGGACTGATTTCTCTATGAAATAGGGGCTGGCATGGACTGAATATAGACTTGGATGAATTGAAAGAGGGGAAAATGAATAGGGCTAACATAGGGTCATGGGGGGGTTGAAATGGGCTGCCATGCTCTGTTACACCTGCTGCAACCTCTTCCAATTCAAATCCCAGAAATAACCCTCAAAATCCAACCCAAATACCAATGCAACCCTCAAATTCACAGCTAACTGATATCATATCATGTATACATCTACAACAACATATATACATGACTATTCTCCTATGATACGTATGTATATCTATATATTTATAACATAACATCACATTCGAAATCCCCAAAGTCCTAATCCTATCAAAATTCCAACTATTAACTCAACATCCAAATCTCAGGAAATATAAACCACATTTCTCAGGAAACATAAGGTATGAACCCTATGTTGCATTCGAGTATCAACATGGGTTCGAAACCCTCATTTTTACCCAATTCGAACACACCCAAAGAACCCAAGGCATCTATATGTAACCCAGACATTATAACACGTAAAAACATTACCAATTCAACATTAATTAGAATTCAATTCACCTTTTAAATCTTCTGAAATTACTCTGTTAACAGGCATCACTAATTTTTTTTGCTTATAATGACGGAAGTCTGTGACAGAATGGATATTCAGTCACTAGTAAAATATTAATTGTGTCGAAAGAAAAACGTTAGTAATACTATTTCTGACGGAATAAATATTTAATGGTGACGGACTATGCAGTCACTAAATTTTTTTATATTAAATGAGAAGACAGACGTGAAAATTTTAAATATGTTTCATGAAAAATATTAGGGACTTTTAAATCAGTCGCTAATAAAATAGTTTAATATTAAATAATAAATTTAATAAGAAAAAATAATCTAATAGTTTTAAATATTTATGGGACCGAGTTAGCAGGATTGAAAATTGGACGCCACTTTTTTCTCACCTGTGCCATCATTTTTTCCTTTACAGAATATTTGGTCATAAATGGTTTATGATTCTCTCATCCTCTAAATATTTACTCCTCTAAAATTTCTCTTCCTCTCCTCCTCCTCTCATCGTTCTCTAGGTCATGAGGATTTCCTTCTCCTTGTAATTCTCTCATCTCTTCCGTTATTTACTCATCTCCTCATTCTCTAATAATTTTTTGTTTTGTTTTAAAGGTGCTCATCTAGAGAGGTCAGCGGAGTTCAATTCACTTCGACCACTCTATGTTAGTGGAGTTCAACCCTTTTCCACTGCTTTTCGTCCAGGAAGAAAGTCACATCGGCTCCATGGAGAAATTCCACCGGCTCAAGTAAATTCTATAACCCTAACCATAATTTTCTTTCCCCATTTACGCTATTTTTATATTCTTTAATTGTTATTTTCTATAATTTTCTAATTTTATTTGCGTAGGAATGTGACTATTTCTTTTTAGTGACATGAGACGTTGGAATTGCGACAAAGAGCGTATGTCCAAGCAATGGGAGCGGAGACGCAAAATCGAGTACGTGGTCAGGGACTTGGTGTGACGCAAAATCAAGTGCTTTATCATATTTTATCATTAAAATTTAGAAGATCAATTTGTGTTGATGTACAATGTATTTTTTTGTTAATAGCAGACTTAACTTTGTTTTGGAGTATATTTTATTTTTGAGTTGTTTGTCTAATCTGATGAATATATTATTTTTGGCTTCAATTTTTTTAGTAAGATCCACTTATACTATCTTGGATGAAGAAATTGTGATTTCAGCAGAATGTGGTGGAAAGAAATTAGCTTCTACTTATGGATCAAGTAGTAATGAATGATTTAATATTATTATTAATGACATATCAAACAATTAGGAATGTGGTTCAAAAATTTGTAATTTTATTAATGACCCAACATTAGTGACTGACCTATTAATTAGTGATAATTTTATTAATGACCAAACAATAATGACTGATTTATTATTAGTAATAATTGTTAATGATCAAACATTAGTGACTGACATATTAGTTAGTAATAATTTTTTAATGACCAAACAATAGTGACTGACTTATTAGTTAGTAATAATTATAATGACCCAACAATAGTGACTGACTAATTAGTGTATAAATATTAAATACTTTTTTATATTGAAATAAATACTTATCTACGTGGCATGTTCAATTATAGTGACGGATTTAGGAATTCATCCGTCACTAGTAGTATTAGTGTCGCTCGTAGTAGTGACTAAATCTAACTCCGTTACTCATGTGTTTAGTCCGTCACTAATATCATTTCTGACGAAATTCAGTCACTATTAATTATTTTAGTGACTGATCTTCGTCGTAACTATAAGCAAATTTTCTTGTAGTGCATGTATCAGTAAAGTGTGAAAACCCTAATCATCATAACAAAACCAATTAGACATCAAAATAAAGGTTGATAGTGTGTCGTGTATATGCCCACTGTCTCACAGGGTGTCTCGTGTCCAACAAACTGGACACGAGGTGTCCAAATCGTGCCAACACGCATGTCACTGTTTTGTGTACAGGACTGCCTCGTGCACACGACACGTGACACGGCAAGTCACGTGCACGTGTCCCTAGGTTTGCCAGGACTAGTAGAACGTGTCTAGGTGTCTGTCCCGTGTCCACGTGAAGCGTGTCGCGCGTACGAGACAAGTATCAGGACACGTCTGTGCGCGTGTGTGCAAAAACAGTGCGAGACGGATTTCTTCCAATCTGCTCGATGAAATCCCTCCAAATTTTGTGTGTCGTGTCAGTGATTGCCTGCACGTCTCCACAAAATTTTGTGGTGTCTCGTGCCGTGTCGTGTCCTGTGTCGACCCAGAGCAGCAGGACAGCGCACGGTGTCCTCGTGCGTGCATGTGTGTCCCATTTTGGATACGAAAAGTGTCCAAAAATATTCTCAGTAGGACACGAATGCAATAACCATGTATAAAACAACATTTCCATTCAATCACTTTTCAAAAACATCAATTTATTTCCCTTTGAGGCATTTCAACAAACACATGAATACATAGACTGATACGTGTCTGATACGGACACCAAACGGACATGGTTTCCTACCAAATTTGAGGGACAGCTAGGGAACACCTAGATCTTGCCTAATATGCAAAGAAATCAAATTAAAATACAATTTGAGGAGTTTTACCTATAGGTACAAAGATCAAGAAAAAGCCCCAAATCGATTGATTCCCAATGCTAGCCAAATCCTCCAAATTGTACTCAAACTGAAATTACTCTCCATAAATATCAAATAGAGGGTGATTAGAATCTATTGCAAAGATTTGGATGTAAAAGTAATTAATAGGAATTTGGGAAGATGGGGATTTATTTTTCCTTCCTAAAAGTTTGTTGAGCACAAAGAGGCAAGAACAAGTGAATGAGTGTTTAAATAGGGGGGATAACCTAGGTTGGCTGGCCACTTATGGCTGAAATTAGGGTTAGGGTTCAAGTCATGGGTCATGGGCCAAGTTTCATAGGTCATGGAATTAAATCTTAAGTCATAAGTCATTGCACCTATCATTATTTCTCCTATTTCAAACTAGTTCCTAAATGACTAAAATGAGGTTGACTTAATTTAGACTAGGGTCTCACCATGCTAACTAAGTCACCATAGCTAGGGTTAGCTTCTAGGTTAGTCTCTTAAGTCACAACTAGCAAAAACTCAAAATTAACAATCACCAATGCAATAAATCATAAATAATTCAAAGAGACCAAATAACCAAAATACCCTCATGCTCAAAGTAAAATAAATCATCCTAATGACATGGTTAGGCTCTAGATCATGCAGTCTCTAGGGTTACACTAGTAAAACATCAAATTACAAGTCATTGATCAAAATGGTTTTTAAATTGATTTTTAAAATCACCAAAAATCATAATGTGATTTAAATGCAATAAATAATAATTATAAATACAAAATTTCAAAATTACCCTCATTTGGAAAACTGGGTGCTACACTAAGAGAGTCGAATGAGAAGCAGAAAAGTAGAGAGGGGTCAGAGAGGGGGCCTTCTTGTTGAACATGTGACGATACTCATTTAATACTCATATGTCTATGCATCCATTTGGAATGTACTCGAATAATGTTTATCTATCTTGTAGAATTATTATCAACTAGATATGAATTACTATCTGCGACATCGTTCGTGGATGTACAATCGTCATCCTGATGACATGTGCGGTATGCGAGATGAATTCATACAGGGGATAGAGCAGTTCCTGCAGTTTGCTAAGGCGTTCCCTCAGTACATGGACTGTACCAAAATTAAGTGTCAATGTGTGAGATATCGTAACATAAATATCATCCAGAAGTGGATGTGACATATCATTTGTACTCGAGATGGTTCATGCTGAATTACTATCAGTGGACCTTACACGGAGAACTTGTGCCTTTAGCATCGGAGTTGGAGCCTAATTTGTCGTATATGGATGTCCATGACCACGCTGGTTACGACGAATGATGGGTGAACATGGTTTTTGACCCTACGGTGCCTAGTTTCGATCCGGACAATCATGATGCGGCTGAGGAGGCATCGAATGCCGATGCTGTAAAGTTCATGGAGTTGCTGGAGAATGCAAGGACTGCTTTGTATCCTGGTTGTGAGGATCATTCACTGTTGGAGGTGGTTACAAGACTGCTGAGCATCAATTCTGATTTCAACATGTCTCAAGAATGCTACAACCGAATCATCGAGTTGATTATAGAGATCTTCCCGGAAGGTGCAAAGTTACCTGCATTCTATTTTTTTTACTTTTTTTTAGAATTAGCGACGATTAGCGACGCTTAGCGACGCATGATTACGTCGCTAAGCTGTATCGTAACGTTGCTAACCTGGAAAAAACATCGTAGAACATCGTGCACGTGCTGACGTGGCAAATTATACATGTCACAATTTTAATAGACAACGTCGCTAATTTCGTCGCTATGCTCGTATCATGACGTCGCTATGTAAGTATCGTAATGTAGTGATTGTCGCAAAACGTCGCTAAAAAAAGTGACGTGTCAAACACAAATTTGCAGAACCTAAGTCGCTAAACATCGCTAAACTTCATGTGTTGCGTCGCTTAAATTTAATCTGCCAGTGACAATTAGCAACGTAATACAACGTCGCTAATTAGCAACACAATGTCGGTGACCGTCGCTAGTTGCATAAAATGCTAGCGACGAAGCACGTCGCAAAATTACGTCACTACAGCGACGAACAATGACGTAACCTTAGTTAGCGACCATGTATTACGCGACATGGACAATACGTCGCTAATTTCGTCGCAAAAATGTATTAGCGACTTTTTTCTCTGTTTAGCGACGTTATCTCGCGTTGCTAAACTGACATATTTTGGTAGTGATGGGACATGATGCATGGAAATAAGAAATCCTTTGTGAGTTAGAGAGATGAGTGTTGTAAGCCTAATTGACATGTTCACTTCGACTATTTTAGAGCCTTTGTTTCGTTGCTTAAGTAATAAAAGTGATTCTTTTGTATACTCCGATGTATCTCCACCTTTTATGCTGCTTATGTATTAAATTGAGACAAATATTTTGAGAACCTGTCATCTTATATTGCACAAGTGCAACTCCAGACTCGTGCGGCATCACGCCTCAGCGAGGACGATCGATTCGGGTGAAATCGATGCGAAGATGAACGATTTCCTGGGTCGGGGCGTGACAATAGATGCCACTAGAGTGGCACATGTACCTGAAAATGAAGGGATCTCGATATTCTATACATGTTCAGGAAAATTATGGAGTATGAAAGCTTATCATCGATGACATATTCAGCTATGCAATAGCAACTAAATCAAAGGACATAAACCATGTTGGCTTTAAATGGGTGTTCATGAGAAAATAAAACAAATAAACAAAGTTGAAAGATACAAAGCCTGACTTGTAGCCCAAGTTTTCTCTTAGTGACCTGTAATTGACTGTGAGGAGACATACTCTCCAGTTATGGATGTCATTATCTTTAGATATTTAATTAGTTTTACAGTTTCTAAAAATCTTGATATGAGACTTGTGGATGTTATAGCTGCATAGTATATATGGAGACTTAGATATTGACATATATGTGGAAATTCTAGAAGGATTTACAATGCTAGATACTAAGTCAAAGGGCATATGTTCAATTAAACTTAGACGAGCATTATATGAGTTGAATTAATCCGGAAGAATGTGGTATAATCGTCTTAGTATATATTTGACTAAGAAAATGATACATAATAGTCAAATTTGCCCATGTATCTTCATTAAGAAATCTGAGAATTAATTCTCTACAGTAGCAATATATGTTGGTGATATAAACCTGATCCAAGCTTCGACAGAATTGGAGAAAACAATAAACTATTTGAAGAAAGAATTTGAGATAAAAGACTTGTAAAAAAAGTTTTATCTCGGTTTGCAAATAGAACGAAGTTCCAGCGGAATATTAGTCTTTCCATTCCGATATATTGAAACGATTCTGAATGGACTAAGCACATCCATTTAGTACACCTATAGTTGTACAGAATAAGGATTTGTATAAAGATCCATTTTGCCTAGAGGAAGAAGATGAAAAAGTTTTTGGTCCCGACGTACCATGTTTAAGTGCTATTGGAGCACTGCTATACCTAGCACACTGCACAAGATCATATATTACATCTATGTTAATTTATTGTCGATATAGTTTTGTACCTACACTTAGACATTGGAATGGAGTTAAACATATATTAAGATATCTTCATGGAACAAATGATACGAGATCATTTTATTCTTGTGATTATATTAACAATTATTGTCTAGTTGGTTATGCAGACTCAAGTTAACTTTCTAACCTCATAAGGGTTGCTTCCAAACAAATTATGTGTTTATTAATAACCATGCAGCTATATCTTGGCGATTAATAAAGGAATTTAGTAGCAACTTTCTCTAACCGTGTAGAATTAATTGCACTCAATGAAGCAACAAGAGAAAGTGTGTGGTTGAGATCGACCATTCATCATATACGAGTAAATTGTTAACTACCCACATTTACAAATGAGCATACAATATATTCCAAGACAAAGCGACTTGCATTGCATAAGTCCAAGAGGGATTCATCAAAGGAGATCGAACCAAGCACCTTCTACCAAAGTTTTTATACACATGAGCTCCAAAGGACGGAAGTGATCAAAGTAAAGCAAGTAAGATCAAATGAAAACTTAGCCGATTTGTTTACTAAGACACTTCTAAAGTTCACGTTTTAGAAGTTGGTACACGGAATAGGCATGCAACGACTTAATCATTATACCAACTAGTAGTTACAAATCGATTGTATCGAGGGGAGTATGGCTTGTAAAGATTTTTTTTTAGTTTTGCCCATTGTACTCTTTTTCTTAACTAATTTTTTTTTCTAATGGATTTTTCTTAGTAAGGTTTTAATGAGGCAACAAATGCGCATATACCACTGACTAATTATTGGTGAACATCTAAAGGGGAGTGTTGTAAATATGGATTGTCCACCACTATTTGGTTTCTATAATTTATGTCTTTTGGTTATCCATAACATGTGTCTTTTGATATATATCCTCTTAATTGTCAGCATAATGTTAATCTCCATTGTAAGCTTCTATAATGTGGCTCTTCAAAAGTTTATTGAGGCAAATGAATGAAGGAATAAATTCCTCCATTTTTTCTATTTCAATCTCTTTACTTTACAAATTAATAGATTTGTATAAGATAATTTTGTATAAGGGTACCAGTTTTAGGCCTAATTAGACTTTGGGTACTGAAATTGTTCTCAATTTTTTCAGTGACACATTTTAGTGGCGAATTGGACTTTCAGTGATGAAATGAGTATTTGGTACCGGATTTGTCGTTAATGGATTTGGGTACTCGATTTTTTTTAGTAACGAAAATTACACTTTTAGGGACGAAATAAGTATTTTAATGATAAATGTTGGTCACTACAATATGTTACTAAACAAAATTTCGAGTACCCAACTCAATGACAAATTCAGTATCCAAAATAATCCATTTGTATATGTAGGCAAACAAAGGCCAAAGTATAGTATAAGAAATAGTCAGCAAAGCGACAGCTAAGCCTTAGCCCCTAGTGCACTGAAATTGAAACTGACGCAAAGTATTTCCGGCACCCACTATGCATACATATCCCATCGAAATTAGAAGAGGGAGAGAGCAACCAAACCTAACAGCTGTCCACAACCACCACCGCCGCTAGCAGTTCCCAAACCCTTCTCCTCCTCTCCGCCGATGCCCTCTGGATGGGGAAGCCGGTGGCGCTACCGCTGCATCATCACCACCCCTCCTCCTCCGACGCCGGCGGGACCTGCGCCGCCCGGATCCGCGCGGCGCTCAGCCTGAAGTGCGCCGTCGTGGTGGTCCTCGGCGCGGCCGTCTTCCTCTCCGCCCTCTTCTGTCTGCCCTTCTTCCGCGGCCTCCGCTCCGAGTTCCTCACCGACGACGCCGACACTCTCGCAGGTGCGGCCGGCGCTGCCGGTTCTACCGCTCTCACTAGTTTTGCTTTGCTTGTTAGCTTTGGAACAAGGTCAGAAAACGAATTAGTTAGGGTTCGAGTTGAGAAATTGGCACAGTTACTAACGAGTAAAGAATCACGAGGAGGGGCATCCGAGTGGTCATTAGAGATGGAAATGGACGATTTTTTCATCCGATTTTGAGGAGGCGCACCGGGAATCTAGGGTTTCGTCTAGGTTTTCGTTAAATACAGTTGTTTGGGAGGTTAATCGCAGTCTTTAGTGTAGGAAAGTAATCAGCTTTAGCTATTGGTATGGCATGCGATATATGGAGGTTGCCGGAAAGGTAGAATTGAGTTGAAACTGAGCTTCTATCCAGCTTTTGCTAGGCCCGGAAGAAACTTTAGTCTGGAAGTTTCTTCAGCATCAATAGTAAGGCCCATCCCAACTTCTAGATTCTGAATTCAGAGTGTAGGAGCTTATTTTGTAGAATAGTAAAGCTTAATTCGATCCCATGAGCCTTACTATTCTACAAAACGAGTTCCTACATTCTGAATGTAGAAATTCTGAGGCCCATGCTTTAGCTCATGTGGCTTGGAAGGGACCATCATGAGTAATCGCCGAGGATACCTGGATACAGGGCCGGCCCAAGGGAATGGGTTGCCCCAGGACCGGCTCCAGCATTTTGGAGGCAATATACAAGTCCTAAAAATGAGCCCTTATCCCTCTATATAATTTTTTATTGTTTAATTTACATGTAACGAAGATATTTACTTTGCGATCTCGTCCACTTATGCGCTTCTTTCCAATCTTTAAACAATTAATATTAGACGCTTCACAAGACAAAGAAGACATTAGAAACTAAAAAGGAGGGGAAAAACGTACATTGACACATTTGTTGAGGGAGGGGGAGAGTATTTTTTTTCGTAGGATAGAAATTTTTCATGGAAAAGTGAGAGAGAGAAGAAAAGACGGCTTATAAATAGGTGCAACATTTCATCTTTTTTCTTTTGAATGGTTTATTTGATAAATAGGTACAACAATTAATATTAGTTGCTCGTGGACCTTGTTCCGGAACTACTAGACCAAGCAGAGAAGATGAGTTAAGAAAGAACATGCATTATGTGATTGATGACATATCTTCTCCTCTTCTCCCTAGCTAATTGTGCACAATCTTTTGGACTTTTGGAGTTCATGCTTAAAAACTTCAGTTCTTTGAGCAACAGATTTTCTGCCTTTTGAGTTTTAAATCTTTGTTACTTGCAGCTGATATCCAAGCCAGATTCACTCTGCAAATGCCAATTTCAAGACTTGTTTCACACATTGGAAGACTTGAGTATGATATATTGGAAGAAATAGGTGTCCCTAATTCAAAGGTATTATCTTAAGCGTACGATTAAATGTATTTCATATTCTTCTTCACTAAAAAGTCACTGCAACAGGTTCTTATTGTCTCTATGCGTCGTCCCTTGACCGCAATAAATTCAACAAACGTGGTGTTTGCTGTTCTTCCTGACGTAAAGTCTACCTCAATAAGTTTACCAGCCCTAAGCATGCTAAGGTCATCTTTGATAGACTTGGTCCTCCAGCAAGTAAATCTGACTTTAACACCATCTATCTTTGGGCAACCGTCGTCATTTGAGGTGTTAAAGTTTCCTGGAGGAATAACTGTGATACCTACGCAGTCAGCATCAATTTGGGAAATAACTCAAATACTTTTCAACTTCACATTAAACAACTCCATTATTCAGATAAAAAAGATCTTCAAAAGTTGAAAGAACAACTCAAGTTTGGGTTGGATCTGAGATCTGATGAGGTACCCATTTTCTTATTGTATATATCACCAAATACTCCATTCCTGGGATGTGGCTTACTGATATAAACCATTTTCTACATTTGCAGAATGTATATGTGCAACTAACAAATCAGAATGGTTCAACCCTAGACCCCCCGGTTACTGTTCAAGCTTCAGTTTTGTCAGATTTTGGGAGCCGTGATCTTTTGCCAGATAGATTGAAACAATTAGCTCTGGTGATTACAGGGTCTCATGCGGAAAATTTTGGCCTTAATCACTCGATCTTTGGTAAAGTAAAGGTTGTGTTGTCATCATACCTGCAACACTCAGTGTCTATAGCGTCCCCCAGTCCATCTCCGTCTCCATCAGGGGATCCTCCTTATTCTGCACCTTCTTCTTATGCACCTGTTCCCTCACCAGACCATCATCAGCCACCGTGCTTATACTGTGACATATCCTCTCCTACTGGAAGTCCATTATCATCTGCACCCGTTCCTGAAAATGCTCCACAATCACCTTCTCAATCATCTAACTCGCCTGGACCTTCGGTAGCATATATTGCCATCTCCTACACGTCGCCCATGCTTCTCCTCCCCACTGCCACCTAAAGCTTCTCCACAATACCCGCCAGCATCAGGAAACTATGCACCAAGTTCATTCACTCCACAGTATAAACCTTTGGGACCAACTTCCAGAATGGCTCCTGCATTTTCACCATTGACACCCGGAGTTATCTATGGATCCAGTCCACAGCAAGACAAGGCAAGTAGCAGGTCTCCTACACCGGTGCCTACGTCATCAGCGATCTCGAAATATCAAATATGTGAGTTGCTCTTGCTGATAATATGCATTTATATTGTCATATGAAGTCCATTTGTTATGCCCAATAACCCAGATTTTTACAGGAATTATTCATGAAGATTGCTACACGAACCTAAATCTAAATGTTGTCACATTCATAGTCAAATAATTTTAGACATGAAATGCTGTAAGCAAACACTTAGAATTCGCAAGACAATAAATTAAATATTTTGCACGATTTATATGATCCATTTTCACCACTAACATGTACATCTTTTACACATTATTTATTTCCATTTAGAATACATTCGGCTAAATTTTGGTTTCATGTTGTCTATGCTTCTGCTTATTGAAGCTGCCTATTCTCATCTTTTGGATTGCCCATGACAGATTAGATTTTAGATTTAAGAGTAACCCCACGCCCCCCCATTCTCTCTCTCTCTCTCTCTCTCTCTCTCATCTCTCTCTCTCTCTCTCTCTCTCTCTCTCTCTCTCTCTCTCTCTCTCTCTGTTCGTCTCTAATGGATCAAGAGTGAACGTTAGGCAGCAGAGTATGGTGTCAAAAGAGAAGTTTGGTTTCTATTTTTTATTTTCTTTGGAATCTTAGTTTTTATATATAATACATCCTTCTAATCTTTGCTCGTGTTGTGTGCACTGCATATATTCAATCCTGGTCCCAAGTCCGAATAAAACACTATTTATCTTCATTATAATAATATGGAAAAAATAGGGTAGTTTCATCTTTACAGAAAAGGACCCGAAAGGGCCAGTAAGATCTCATTTCCATACGGTATGGCAAGGATACGGTAATAACTAAAAATATCTAATATGTATGTACCTAGATATTTGCTTACGTTAATTATCATCCATAGTGTGGAGAGGACATGCATGCATGTACGCCAAAGCATGCATGTATTTTTGCATGTGTATGTGTGTGTCAGTTTTAGATAGGCCTGCTTCAGAGCTAGTCTCAAGTATCTATGCTTCGTTACCCTTTTACGGACTATCGATGTACGATCTTTTTAAACATTTAGTCATGCAACAGTATGTTACTTGGTTCCTTTAGTAAGAGCGAGCTAAGAGTCTCACATTGCCAGGGCCAGTGCAAGGGTACAATATATCAGAATATTTTTGTATTTTTAGTTTTTTACCTGTAAATTTTTTGATAGTCTTTCCAATGAGCTCAACATTTTTGTTCCTCTGTCGCCGTATGACTCAGATCTGTCATGATCAGTTCTTTTCTAATCCACATGTCTCAATAAAATCTGCCACCAGTCATAAAAAATATATAATTCCTATTTGGTTCAAATTCTTTAGGCGATAAAAAGTTGGTATCTTCATTGAAAGACATCCTTCCATAGGCATCTAAACTTAACACCCTTTGAAAAATGGAAGCATGAACTATCAAAAACACAGGTGTGTTGGCAAACACTGTTGTTTACCATTAGGGAATTTGTCACCCCGCACAAGCTGGTCTTTTACACCAATAACGATATCACATTCAAACAACACAGCAGGAACCATTTTGCAAGAGCCAAGAGGTGAGTACTTCATTTGTGTGCATCTTGCACTTCTCTCATCATAGTTTCTGCCTGTTGTGATTTTGATCATTGCAACTCCCACAAATCAAGTTTCCTCTGAAGTACAATTCTAAAACATAAAAAGTATTCACAAAAAGTCGACTTCAATCACCATCGTTTGTTGATGATTCGTGTGAATCCTCTGAGTTGATGCCATAATGTACAATAGAAACTATTGCTAATGTGGTCCAAAACTACATCTGAGGAGATTCTTGGTATAATCTCAAAAAGC
>JANAVB010002213.1:0-81418 GCA_029216955.1 Iris pallida | reverse complement strand
ACTTCTACAGACGCGAGCTTTGAGACGAAGAACTCGACCAATTCAATTTTGAAGTGTCAATCTTCAATCAAGCCTCTGATTACAATCGCTCTGAACTTCTAGACCGTACCACACTGGCAAATCGATAGAGGATTGTAACTGGCTTGGGGATTTGAAAATGGAAACTTTTTAGAACTCTTTGGAAGAAAATGTAAGCTTAGAAGAGAAGAGAGATGAAAGTGAATTCTTGTGTGTTAAAATGATCGAAATCTTTCGTCTATTTATAGTTTTTCCAAAGGCAGAACTCTGACAGAATTCGGACAGAATTCGGACAGAACTTTTGTTTTTGTAACAAACCGCAACTGAAGGGAGACCAAGTTCAAAATCAAACATTCACAAAACGTTCAACTTGGCCGAACTCTGGCCGAACTCTGGTCGAGTTCTGTCAGGGTTTGGTCAGTTGATTTTGTGAAAAATAATTTTTGGCTTTTTTAAAATCCTTCAGAAGCTTTTGTAAAACAGATATTTTTCAAAAACATAGGTCATTTTAGAAAGATAGTTCTATTTGAAAAAATTTTCGGAGAGCCTATTTACCAGTACGACTTGGTGTACAATGTATTCCTAGACTCAATAAAAATGAAAAATTATATTGCTTTAAGGAAATACAATCTTGAGTGGCAAACAGCTTCGGTCTTGAACTGAGTAGATATCCATCTTTGAATAGTGTCCAAAACGTCGCAAGTAAACATCTGAATTGATTCGTATATCGAGATAGAGTTTGTTCAATTATTAAAATCAGGTATGACCATGACCAATGGGCCAACAGTATAAGGACCTCCGCATTGTATTTTGGCGGCACGGCATGAAGAGAGATATTATACTCTTTGTGTCATAATGTATCGCCTATTAGTAGGTAAAACGGAGCACCAGCGACTGGGCGAGGAGAAGCAGAACCTTGCCATTTCAGAATGGTAATGGGATCACATCACTATGGACTTTGTTGTTGGCCTGACGAAGACGTCGCGGGGGAACGATGCGTCTGGGTCATCGTCGACCGATTAACCAAGTCAGCACACTTCAATGCCATTAAAGTCACTTGGAGCATCGATCGCCTTGCTCAGATCTATCTTGATGAAATAGTTCGGCTGTACGGGGTTCCAGTATCAATTGTCTCAGATAAGGATGGGCGATTCATGTCACATTCTGGTGCAAGTCTTCAGTCAGTAATGGGGACCAAGATGAAGTTTAGTTCAGCATATCATCCTTGACCGATGGCCAAACAGAACGGATGAATCAGATTCTCGAAGACATGTTACGCCTCTGTGCAATCGACTTGAAGTCAATCTGGGACGTCCATCTACCGTTGGACGAATTTGCATACAATAAAAACTATCAGTCCAACAAACAAATGGTGCCGAATGAAGCTTTCTACGGCCGGAAGTGCAAATCGCCTATTTGCTGGGATGAAGTCGGGGAACGGCAGATACTAGCCAGGAACTGGTGGATCAAACTGTACTAAAAGTTAAGTTTATACGGGAGAGATTAAAGATAGCACAAAGTCGGCAGAAGAGCTATGCCGACACTCACCGACGATCCCTTAAATTTTAGGAGGGCGATCACGTGTTTCAGAAGGTCACACCTATGCGTGGAGTCACAAGATTTGGAGCTAAAGAAAAGCTGAGTCCAAGATTTGTCGATCCTTTTAAGATATTGAAGCGCGTCGTCCTAGTAGCTTACCAGATTGTATTGCCATCAGCACTGTCGTATGTACACATTATTTTCCACGTCTCTCAGTTGCGGAAGTATGTGCACGATCTGAGCCATGTATAGAATTTGGTCAGCTGAATCTGCAGACAGAATTATTGTATGTTGAAGAGCCTGTGCAAATCTTGGAGCGTAAGGATAAACTGCTTCAAAATCGTACCATCCCTCTCGTTCGTGTGCTCTGGAAGAACCATGCAGTCGAAGAGTCGACCTGGGAACTAGAGTCGGAGATGAGGGAAAAGTTCCTTTCTCTATTTTTTCTAGCGGTAGGTCTTTTCTTAAGTTTCGAGGATGAAACTTATTCTTAGTTGGTTATGGTGTAGTGCCCCATCCCTACATCGTGACCCATTCTCCGTTCACGGGGTTGCGTGAGAAAAGAACACTATTGCTATCGATTCGGTGAGGACCGATAGTTCGGGATCGATCGAATTGGTCTAATGGAACGATTGAATTAAGATCCTTTTCTCGTTATGGAAAGGCTTCTTCGGAATCAAGTCCCATATTCAGCGGGTTACATCTCGAGGATAGAATCTGTGGCTGTGTCGGGAGATGTAACGACCCGCTCCGCCCTAGCGGAATGCTGACTCAAACGGTGCAAGTGCAACGACTCGAACCCGTCTTGCTCGACAAAATGGCTCGCTTAAGGCAAAGGCAATGGACTTGGCCATTCGGGAGAATCCATACTTAGACTTACAAAGGCGCGCTCGGAGTCTCGCTCGGCCGATGCAATCATCGCTAAGGTGGATGGCTCCAATGAACCTGTCTTTGCTTAGCCTAGATACATAATAATATGGACACTATTGCTAGAATCGCTAGGTGATAACATCGTGCATGCTAACAAATGACTCAACGCACCTAGCTAAGGAAATAATTCCATCTTGTATGCTTGTATAGAATATGGAAAATAACTTAGAAAATATGCAAACTTGCACCAGACTCCATACCCGTACAAACGCACAACTTACACTTTGTGCAGATTTACTTATGCATCCAATAACGAACGAAATGCTTGCCACTAGAAACATACCACAACTTGAAACATGAAACAATGAATGGTTTACAACAATGAAGCAGGAAGACTATCGACATAGTCGTTCCGAGTAGAGTATGGAAATATTGAAAGGCTTCGGTACCGATGGATCGCCAAGGCAGTTCCCGCACAATAATTTGCATAATGTATGAATGAAAAATGAATGAGTAAGTGAATGAAGGAATCAGCAAAATAAATGAATGAATACATAATGAATAATGAACGAATGAACAAGTGAAAGAAAGGAAAGAAAAGAAAAGAATGAATGAAAGAAAGGAAAGGAATGGTTAGCAACAGGTATGACGGGGACGTGCAACGGGGCTCGCTACCCATGCTGCACGGATGCCGCCGCCAACCTGGTCGATAATGCATTATGGCTCTAGATAGCCTGATAAGTTAATTCATTAGCTCATGACAGCCCAATAAGATAATTGTCTTATGACAGCCCGACAAGTTAAACTAAAAATAAGAATACAAAATGGTCGCGATAACTCATACACGAGTGACGGAACAAACGATTCCAAGGCAACAATCATGACATCGTGGCAAGCTTAGGCTGAATCATGGCTTACGGGTAGCTTGTGTGTGAGCTCAGGCACACAAGAGACGTAAGGCCGGGTATTGCATAGACTATCAAGGTGTACTAGCCATCACGCTTGATACATGTGAATACAAAGAGAAACATGTCCAAATGGCTTGTGGTGCCAGTGACCGATGTATGTAGATTAAGTTGGCTCGATTGTGACAATCCATGTGCGAGATATTGTATTGAAATACGTAAATATGACTAGCTGAACATGCTATGTTACTGAATGAAACATATCTAAACAACAGTTGAGTATAACACATCCTGACAACTTGAGTAAGTTGAACAACTGTGGAATTGAACGAAGCGCCTTCCAAACAGGCTTGAATATAACACAATAAATGAACTAGAGTACTTCATACAAATGTGTTAGAAACATGCCTACGATACGGTACTACCTGAGGCAGGAACACGCCCTTGACACTTATGGATACTTATGCAAACCTGTCAATTTTTAATGCATTATATGTTGGCTAACTTAGTTTACTTTGGACAGACGATCATATGGTAAGTATGGTAAGTTGTGCATGTTTTACTTATGTGACACTTGAAAACGATAACACGGGATAGGCTTTGAATGTTATGCCATGAAACTGATCTAAGGAAAGATTAGTAAGACAATAAATGATAGATGGAGCACAAAAGTAAAATGAACATGTTTGGTAATGATAGTGAGTAGGCGAGCTAGCCTCCCCACCAGTGCATAACAGTGTACTAATAACCACATAGTCTGCTTGCAGGGTGCAGGAGAACCACGTTAGGTGCGGAGACTTCCCTCAAACGTGCTGAGGTGCAGAGCTAACTCTGGAGCCTTGGAGCATTGCAAAGGAACTAAAGCACCATATATGGGACATAATGTATCGGAACATCGCCATGAATCATTCCATCTTGTAAGCCACTTGGCATGCCTTTTATGTTGAGAGCGAGGAGCTTAAGTGAATTGTATCTCAATATAACGCCGCTTGTACTACTTCTTGAATATCAATAAAGACTATTGAGTTTGTTTCAGTTTGTGTTCATTTACTTTCCGCTGCAAATGGAAACACTCTGTACGACTCTGTGGCCTAGCTTTAATCGGCCGTTTCTGGACTTGGCCTTGCACGAGGGCAACCTAGGCTCGTACGACATCACGCCTTAGCGAGGACGATCGCTCCTCCGGGAGCAAGGCATGACAGATTGGGATTCGAGCATGGCTTTACTTTCTTGGACTTTATTTCGATTCTCTCAGTTTTGAAAGCTCATTTGGAAGCAAAAGAAGTGTACGCTCTCTCTCGTTGACCCTTGGAATGTTCCATACAATAAGTCTAATATTTGTAAAAAACTCGTATAAGTATTCGATTGGACAGGATCGATGTGCGAAGGCCTTTGTGCCAAACTATGACGTACTTGAACAGAAAGGAGCCAATGCTAAAAGTTTGCAAATGTTACACATACCTAAATGACTTTATGCTGATGATAGCGAACGAGTGTACGAGACTAGAGTATAGACTGAACGGGATGACCTACGCATATAGCCTTTTGGCTAAGTGGTGTTGAGTATCGCACACCTAGACTTTCTGGTACGAACGAGTTTGCGAGCGAGATTGAATATCGCTCGGACGAGAATAAGTGACTTAGTACGCATGTTATAAAGATGATATCGGACCAACGATAAGGCAAACACGAGAATGATCCTTAGATTTTGAAGAACGGACAAACGTAGACTTGAACGTATCGATTGTAGATTGAATGATCACTTCGATGACTTGTAGAATGACTTGACCCCGATGGTGTATGCGATAGACGAAAAGAGGAATAAGAATGAGTTTTGACGACTAGTGAAGTGGCTAGAATCCTGAGTGGTATATGGACCGTCTAGTGAACTGTTCGACCAAAATTTATGGCCTTACAGGTAGTAATGAGTATATCCACAAGCGACGATTATTGCACAAAGTCTTAGAACTAGTAATGCTTAGATGGTCATAATTTTGAGAGTCTCAAACGAGATATCGCTTGGACGATTTGTGAATATGTAGTGCAAATTATGAAATGGTTGAATAGAGATTTGGAACGATGAAACGAATGGATGTCTTGGTCGAGAAAACTTGGTGGATCGTACGTACGATTTAGGAATAGTCGAATTGAGTAAAAACTTGAGTTGAAATAAAGTACTCATAGACAGGATCGATGACAGCACGATTGGAAGATAGCGTGCATGAACGTTGGTTTGAACATACGAGAATGACTAAGATTTAGAATAGATGTTGCTCAACGACTTGATCTAGCATGAAATAATGCGAAATAAGGAATTAAGTTGCATGACTCAGATTTTATTGCAAAAGGAAGATCGTCAGGTTATATACATTCATCGTTGGTATTAAGGCATATCAATGATCGATGTACGATAAATCGGGGGTACTCTGATTCGATGAAAAATGATCGTGTAAAATGATAATGTTTCGACGAATGTTGTGCTTGGGATTTTAATATAAATGAATTTTGGATGAAAGGGAGGTGACATGATTGTTCGGTGATAACCACAATGATAATGATCTTGTCTTGCGCGAGCGCAACTCCAGCCTCGCACATGCGTCACGTCAAATTTGGGACGATCATTCTGCGTGAGCATTGGCATGGATTCATGTCTAGCGGGAATGATCGAACTCGAAAATCATGACATGGCAATTTTGATTGCTTGGACTTGTGGTTTGAAGCGAAGGTGAATTCGAAGATTGTTTAGACTTGTGATTGATGATTAAGAAAACTTGAGGATTGAGTAGACCCAATCTATGTATCGAAAATGAATTAGTCTAGACTCAATGCAAGTGTTGTGTCCTGATGAGGACGATAATTCTGCAAAAATGTTGGCATGGTAATTTATGTCCGCCGTGGATAATCAGACTTGCGTGAGATTGGGGGTATAACAATTCACTTTGCTAGATGACCTTGTGATTGACATCAAACAAAATTGAAGAGATAGACTATAACAATTGCTGGTTTGAACATACGATATTAACATACCGATGATTTGGTTAAGGACAACCTATCATAGCATGACTTTGCTTAACGAACCCGGACCTTGTGCGTAGAGTATCCTGATGTGAATAGGATGAACATTGTTCGATGTTTAGAAATTTAGGTAAAACGAGCTTGGATTGAAGTATCCCATACCAACGAACAAATGGTTTGACCATAGGATTGGGACGAACGTCGTGCCACGACTTTGCACAATGAACCAAGAACTTAACTTGTAACTATGACCTTGTGAGTTGACCTAGCGGATAGGTGGACAACCCTATGCCGAGTGATTGAAGCTGTATGACCAACTTTAGAGTATCGTTTGGACGGACGATAATCTGGGGCAACAAGACTTAGAGTTAGGACGTGGAACTGGCAGTGTGCACTAACGTCAAGATAGCAGGCCCAAACGAAGTGGGTGGTACTACAAAAAAATGACGATTCTTGACGGTTTATAAGTTGATGGTGAAAAACCGTCAAGAAAATGGGTTATCTTCGGATTAAGCCTTACGTCAAGAAATGCCTTATTTTATGTTAATTTAGCAATCTTACCGCATAATAGTTGACGGTTTTAGAGGATCCGTCAAGAAATATCCTTTTATTTAGTGACGGTTCGGTAATAACCGTCAACTCTCATGCGGCCCCACTTCAAGCCATAGAGGACTCTGCTATCCCCAAGTCCGGCAGAGGAAAGCACTATGATGCTGGACTTGCAGGGGCAAAGAGTGATTCTATGTGCTCCAGGAAGAAACCGACAAAGGCACTAGCCGCAAAACGAAGACTCATGGGGCCAAGATTGCCAGCCGCATGAATGATGACCATACGGCCGAAACTGCTAGCCAAATGCATAACACTCATGCGGCCAGGATTTTCAGCCGCATGGAGAATACCTATACGGCTGAGACTTCCAGCCGTATGAAGAAAGCCCATGCGGCTACGACTGTTAGCCACATGGAGATATTGATTCCAGCCGCATGCGCATGCCGCTCCACGCGGCTCTGTCTTCGACCGCCCCTCCTATGGTCTGATCTTTTGTGAGCCTAAGAAGACATGTCTGACTTCTCCAGCACACTTAGACTTTCCTACTATGTGCCCTCACGCACTAGAGTAAAGAAGTCTAGGACAGCACGAGCTTCGCAAGCTCGGTCCGCTGATCCGATCTCTGACCCTCAGAGCGTTCCACATATGTTATGCGGGCCTCTGATGGGAAGTGTACAGAACCACTCGAGTCCAGCCCCCGCGGCAAACGGACAGAGAGGTTCCCAAAAGTCTTCCAAAATCCAGGGAGCAAACATAATCGCTTCAGACCCATTTGACTTGCGAGAGGCTATCCTCCACAAGCGCAAGGAAAGAGAAGGGGCCTCGGGGTGCAAAGAGTCCTCCTACGGATGTCACTGCACCCAAGTCATCGTCAACTGCTGTTGCAATAATACGATGGTACAAGAAGACCGCAGTCCATCTTCCAAGACTGCAACAACCATGTTCAGAGGATGAGGCACCTCCCGTCGTCTCCTGCAACTCTGCTCAGAAATTCCCACCGACGGGAGAGGGAAGAAGACAAATGTTTCTAGCCTAAAGATTTCAACCACTATGACTAAGAGACTGTCGTCTAAGCGGGTGCCCCCACGGAGTTTTCCAAGGTACCCGTACAAAAACGAAATCTGCTACAGTGCGAGATTCACGTCCACATCACTGGGGATTGCTGGAACTGGGGGTAGCACTCCTCCGAACCTCCACGATAATCCGATGTTCCAATAAGACGAGCTGGGGGAAACAACTCTCCCATCAGATGCAGCAAATCCCGAAGTCCCCGAGGACGTCTATAATTCCCAAGATGAGGTAACCTCGGAAGCTGGGGGTACTGTTCCTTCTGAGTCCGAACTAGAGGAAGACATTCCCACATACCCCGATGACTTCTCATTACAGGGGTATGATTCGGAGAGTACGTCATCCACCGTCCCTTCCACTTCTCCTCGTGTGAAGACGGTATTCATGACAGACATCAACCAGGAGGGTCCCAGTGATCGCCAACGCATCGACACTCTGGAGGCCATACTACGCACTTTGGTCAAATTCGTAGACGAGATCAAAGCAGCCTCCCTACTCTGCAAGAAAGGACGCCTAGCCAAACAAATTTGGGTCCCGCAACCAATGCAGATTCGAACTCAGCGGCACCGAACCCGAGAAATATTCCTCCTGAAATATCGGCTCCTACCGCTGCAGACGAAGCCAGGGAGGCAATAAGAGAGGTCCAGGAGCTCCGGGCCATGTTCCACGCCCGAGAAAACTGGCAAGACCTCAGGATACGACAACCGTATCCCGCTGCGTGGAGAGATGTTCCCTTTCCACCAAAGTATAAACCATTCCACATCAATCCATATGATGGGAAGACCTCCGCAAGTCGGTACATCACCTATTTCGAGGTCACCACGACCATCTACTCCATGACGATACCATCCTTACACGATTATTCATTGGGGCATTGGAAGGAGTCCTTCGACTGGTACCGTAACCTGCCAGACAACTGCATCCACTCCTTCGCCAGCTTCAAGCGATGTTCTTGGGAGATTCTACGAAGTAGGACAGGACGTCACAATGTCCACCCTCATGGACGTCATTAAGGGGAGAAAGAGCTGACAAGGAACTATATTGAGCGGTTCCGCCAAACCGCCATGAAGTTGCCACCCGGTAATTCGGATTCCTCCTTAATTGAAATCTGCCAAAAGGGGCTGCTTCCAACAATCAGCCTCTGGATGGGTGAAAGCCAATTCAAGGACTGGAAGACGTTTATCATCAGTCCACTAGCGTCGAAGAACGGTTGAAGAAGGCTCGCCAACTGGGATTGCACATCTTAGAGGGAGAAGAAAGGGCAGATGCCCTAATGCCAACAAAACAATGGGGGTAGCTCCGCCAACAATCGGGACAACAAGGACAAGCAGGCTATGGTGGCCGACACAGCACAAAAACCTGAGTCAAAACCGGCAGACAAGCAATGGCCGCAAAAGACCTACTCCTTTGAAGACGGCCACGTTAAGCCCATCTTGGACATGCTCATACAAGAAGAAGAATTCAGCTCCCTCCACCAAGACGAGAACCTCGACCGGCAGAAACGGAGAGCCAAAGTACTGTCATTACCATCGCTACGTCCACCATGCTATACACGACTGCTACCAACTGAAACGGTACATCCAACATCTTATCGATTCGAATGCTCTGGCCATCGATTTCGAAGAGGTAACTGTGGCAGCCAATATGGTGTCAGTATAATTTGGCAGCTTCCCTCCAACAGAAACTCAAGACGGTGTGGTACCCATCCCTCTGGCAATATGAAATTGCTAATCTTCCACCTCCCCGGGATCAGGCTGCTGGTCTAGTGCCCCTCACCACATCACGGGGGGAGGTCATGTGGGTCCATCCGGACCTGGTACTCGAGGTGACTCAATCCACACCACCTTCCATTCGTAAGAAGAAGAATGGAAAAGTCAGATCCTGCCGCACAATCTCGGCAAATGTCGAAGAAGTCACGGCTATCGTTACCCGGTCTGGGGCACAATCCCAACCTGTGGCTGATAACTCGGTTGAAGATCATCAGCCAGCTACTACTGACGCTCCGGGAACTTCTCAGCCTCCGACGACCGACAAGCCTAGGCCGAAGGAGACTCGCTTTGACAAATTCCTCCGAAAAGAGGCACCGTAGGGGCTGGAGAGGCCCTACAACTTCGACATCTTGGCGTAATTGGCCAACACACCGGCCAAATTATCATTATACGAGCTCCTGAGACTCTCAAAGGATGTTCGCGCTGGCTTTGAGCGATGCACTCCAGAATGCCGACGCCTATCTGGCTCAGGTCAACCTCACGGGAGAGAGCCCGCCTGCAGATCTCTAAGACAGCGCTTGCACGGGAGCTATGCCCAACATTGTCTTTACTCCACAGGATATGCTCATCAAAACCAACCTGCATGATCGCCTGTTATATTACACTGGATACATCGGCAACGTAAAGGTGGATCGGATGCACATTGATCCTGGTTCTTCCATAAGCATCATCCCAAAAGGTGTTACATCATCTCCGCATTCCTATGCATCGCCTGACGCCAACAAGCACCGCCATCAACGGTTTCAATTCGGGCAGGAGCTACCCGATTGGGAAGATTCGCTTGAAGTGCCAAATTGGCGATCTTCACTCAGAAGTAACCTGTTACGTCATAGACGCAGACACTTCCTACAACATCCTCTTGGGGCACCCTTGGATACACGATTACATGATCGTGCCTTCCACTCTGCATCAATGCTTCAAGTATGTCGACAAACGCGGCTTCGTGAGGACAGAATTTGCCGACATCGATCCCTTCAAAGGGGTCGAATCCTACTTCTCAGACTCCTGCCTATACGAAAAGTCGAAGAGGCGCCTTGGTGAAGGAGATGCGCAAGCTCCTACCGAGACAGCCACAGGATCAGAAGAACCTTGACGATCCACCTCCAAGCTCACAAACCTGGCAAGTCCGCACCCCTTACAGCCACTCTGCGTAAGGACGCAATCAGCCTCTCGGCACAAGAAGAGCAAATGATAATCTGGCTGCCAAGGTCCGACCAAGCGCCCAGACCCACAACGGAGCCACTGACAATCAGGCTACCTAGAGTCGGCCAACCACAAATGGAGAAGCTCAACCCCTCCGAAAAGGCAATAACTATACGCCTTCCCAAGAAGAGTCGTCACCCCGATGCAAGGTCTGGGGCTTCTAGCTAGCCAACAACTCCCCGCCCAGAATCGAGTACCAAACTGGGGTCGCTAGTTTACCAACGACTCCATATTCTGCTCCACCGGCAGAACCCCTGACGATCAAGCTGTCCAGGTCATCCTCTCAGTCTTCATTTATACAGGGGTGGCCGGAGAAAAACCGAAGCTAGCCAAGTATGTGGCTGCCCACACTAATGTTCCCTCCGCAGATGATGTAATCCCGCTAGAAAAGATACCTTACTTCATCAATAAAGGGCTATCTTTGAACTACTTCGAGCTTAATAAGCTTTGTACAATGTATGCTATGGAACAAGGTATAAGCACTCACCTACACACACAGGTGACAAATGTGTACACCGCAAACCAGCTTACTCCAGTGGAAGACGCTTAACGCATAATCGAGGGAGGGGACCATCCATTCATCTTCGGCCCGAAGGACGACCCACAACCCTTCACCGTAGAGAAGGTCAATCTTGAATCAGATGCCGGAAGACTGCCTCTGTATCTTTATAGCCCCCGATCCAAATACCTCATGCAAAATAGGGGTATGATCTGGAGACTATGCCAGGCTTGAACTACGGCACTGGGCGACGATTACCTGTAAGCCACCAGTCCCGGCTGGCAAACCACGGGACTACTACAGCAAGAACCAATGTGGATTAGGGTATGTTACGCCTACAATGACCCCTAAAAGTTCAGATGAGGAATGCGACTGGCATTCACATTCAACCGGGTCACCAACTTCTGATTCGAATGCCAGCATCGGAGACGTATTCAGCTAAGTCCTATCAGTCAACATGGCATTCGCCGACGCTTACGAAGAAAATGAAGACATTCCTAAAATCCTCGAGTTAGAGCCATGGGCCCAACAGCTGGATGCACAATAGGAAAAGCGGTTCGAACAGAGAGAGCCTCCTACTGAAGATGAGGTCATACAAGTCGATCTAGGCAGCGCCTTCTCCAAAACCAATCTTCGTTAGCAAAAGCCTGACAGACGAAGAGCGAGAATCGCTACTGGAACTCGTCAAAGATTACATTGATGTGTTCGCTTGGAGCTATGAAGACATGCCAGGGTTAAATCCAGATATTGCTCTTCACAAACTCAACATTCGGCCAGATGCAAGGCCGGTCAAACAACAACAGCGACGCTTCCGCCCGGGCATCATGGATGCGATCGAAGCCGAAGTCAACAAACTGATATCCAGCGGCTTCATACGCGAGGAGCAACATCCAGACTGGGTCGCCAATGTAGTACCGGTCCTCAAAAAGAACGGGAAGATTCGAATCTGTATCGACTTCCGCAATCTAAATGAGGCATGTCCCAAAGATGAATTTCCCCTCCCTATCACAGACATCATGATCGACAACACATGCGGCTTCGAACGTATGTCATTCATTGATGGCTTTTCGGGGTATAACCAAATCAAGATATCTCCTGACGACGAAAAGCATATATCATTTCGAACACCGATTGGCACATACTGCTACACAGTCATGCCTTTCGGTTTAAAGAATGCTGGCGCCACATATCAAAGAGCCATGAGTATCATCTTCCGAGACCACTTGCGTAAGACTGTGGAATGCTATGTTGATGACATCGCCGTCAAGAGTCGCTGTAAGGGTGACTATCTCCAGGATCTGAGAACGGTATTCGACCTGATACGAGCACACAACCTGAAGATGAATCCCACAAAATCCTTCTTAGGCGTATCCAGCGGAAAGTTCTTGGGTTTTATCATCACCGCCCAGGGTATCCACGTAGACCCTGAGAAGACAAAGGCAATCATGGAGATGGGTCCCCCGAGAAATCTCCGAGAACTTCGAGGCCTCCAAGGGAGGTTAGCTTACATCAGGAGGTCCATTTCCAACCTCTCTAGGCGCTGTCAGCCATTCACCCATCTCATGAAGAAGGGCGTCTCATTCGTATGGGACGAAGAATGTCAGCGTGCCTTCGACAGCATCAAAGAATATTTGTCGAACCCTCCAGTACTGGTGGCCCCGGTTGCTGGAAAACTATTCCTGCTCTATGTATGAGCAATGGAGCATTTTCTCAGCGCTCTGCTAGCATAAAACAATGATGCAGGCCACGAACAAGTTATATATTACCTCAGTCAAATGATGATCGGGCCAGAGCATCGATATACCGCCGTAGAAAAGGAATACCTCGCCCTGGTGTTCGCCATTCAAAAGATGCGGCACTGTCACAGGACAAACCATACATGTGATCTCATGAGTCAACCCCCTCAGGGTCCTCATGACGAAACCAGGGGCACTCAGCTCTCGTCTCGCTACATAGGCAATATTTCTATCCCCCTACCATATGATCTTCGTCCCACAAAAGGCTGTTAAATGTCAAGCCCTGGCAGACTTTTTGGCAGCCCACCCAGGCTCGGAGTCGTCCAGAATATATGAAGGAATCCCAGATGAGGTCGCCAACTCGCATGTAACCTCTCATGATGATATATGGCGAATGTTCTTCGACGGTGCCTCACGGACCGGACCTAAGGGCAACATTATCGTCGGGGTCGAGGTGGTGCTGCTTTCTCCTTCCGGATTGGTGATCAATCGCGCTTACTCCCTCAGAGAACCCTCCACTAACAATGTGGCCGAGTACAATGCTTTGGTCATTGGCCTCCAACTTGCAAGAGAGCTGGGGGTAGAGTATCTTGAAGCATACGGCGATTCACAGTTAATTGTCAACCAGATACGGGGTTAATACGAAGTCCGCCACGAAGACATGATCCTCTATCACCAAATAGCAATCGACATCATCACGTCATTTTAAGGGATCTTCATCGAACACGTTCCTAGACTCCGAAATATCGAAGCCGATGCCTAAGCAGGCCTTGCCGCTTCCCTAGCAGTACCAAATCATACTCATCATTCGGTGGATGTGATAGGCCGTGAACTGGTCTGTCCTAAGTACAATGTTCAATTCGTCACGAGTTATTCTGCTCAGACGATCGACGAAGCACAAGACTGGAGACAACCATTCGACTTCGTAGTCTACGACATTTTGTCGGAGGACCCGAAGGAAGCCACCTCTATCAGAAAGCGTTCTCTCATATTCTTCTACGATACAGAGACGAAAATGCTGTATCGTCGATCCTATGATGGATTATTGCTTCGATGTCTGTCAAACGCAGAAGCCAAAGAAGCCGTACGCGAAGCTTATGACGGTGTTTGCGGGGCCCATCAGCCTGGCCCAAAATTGCAAGATCGTCTTCGCCGAATGGGCTACTATTGGCCCACAATGGTAGCAGATGCGATAGACTATGCAAGAAAGTGCAAAGCCTGCCAAGTCCACACGAACTTTATCCACCAACCATCCGAATTTCTACATCTGACGGTAGCATCCTGGCCATTTGAAGCATAGGGAATGGATATCATCGGTTCGATTACTCCACCTTCCTCCCGAGGATATCGCTTCATACTCGCAATCACAGATTACTTCTCTAAATGGGCGGAAGCTATTCCGCTTGCAGAAGTTAAAACTTCAAACGTGATCAGCTTCCTCAAGCATCACGTCAACTATCGCTTTGGACTGCCCCGAAGGATCATCCACGATAATGGTCCGCAGTTTACAAGCCACGCCTTCTATCGGTTCTGCGACAAACACCGAATTCAGAATGTCGCTTCGATGCCATATAATCCGACAGTGAATGGGTTGGCAGAAGCATTCAACAAAACCATCATCAAGTTACTCAAGAAGTTCGTATCGTCCAACAAACGCGACTGGAACGAGAAGCTTGGTGAATGCTTATGGGCATACCGTACCACAGTCCGAACAGCCACAGGAAACACACCATTCTCCCTGGTGTACGGGAGTGAGGCAGTTCTCCCATTGGAGACTCAAATACCCTCGCTTCGCGTCGCCCTTACTTACCAATTGACGACGGACGATAACTACTGTCGTTGACTACAAGAGCTGGAGTCCTTAGATGAAAAGCGCCTCTTGGCTCAGCAACGAATCGAGCTTTACCAAGCACGCATCTCCGGAGCCTTCAACAAGAAGGTTAAAATCAGAACATTCCAAGTGGGCGATCTCGTCCTGGCAGTTCGAAGGCCGATGGTCATGACTCACAAAACCGACGACAAATTCCAGCAAAAATGGAATGGTCCATTTATTATTGAGGCGGTATTCTCTAACGGTGCTTACCGCCTCGTAAAACAAAATGGAGACTTGCTCATGCTGCTAGTCAACGGCAAGTTCCTGAAGAAATATTATGTCTAAACGACATTTTCCAGATTATTGAGTTATGTACCCGCTGGGGCCGCTGAACTCACATCCACAATACTCTACATTATCGAGTTATGTACCTGCTGGTACCGCTGAACTCATATTCCAAATTCCGGATTATCGAGTCATGTACCCGCCGGTACCGCTGAACTCACATTCCATCTATCCCAGATTATCGAGTTATATACCCGCAGATGCCTCTAAACTCACATTCCGGTCACCCTTTTAGGTAGTAAGTCATGTATAATCATACCTCTAAACTTATTTCTCTGAAAGAGCTCCTCCCTCATGATCCACTATCCGCACTCTCTGTGCACAAAAAGGGTAACGGATCCACAAAATTTCCAAAATGACCACGTCGATGTTACCTCTGAGTCGTTTCACTTCCGCAAAAAACAAATCACCCCTCTACATAGAACTTCCATGTCCTCATTACCTCTGAGTCATTCTATGTACCCCTTCATGGAGCCCACTCCTGCCATGTCCTCATTACCTCTGAGTGGGAAGGCTCCATCGAAGAAACCCTCATATTTGTCATGTTCTCATTATCTCTGAGTAAATATGTTGGTCCTCCCTCGACTTATTATCTGTACCAAAAAAAAACCAGGGTACGCCAAGGATAATAGGTCCACGAATATCCTTCGCTGAGTCTACTCCTGCCATGTCCTCATTACCTCTGTGTAGGAAGACTCCACGGTAAAACCCTCATACTTGCCATGTCCTCATTACCTCTGAGTAAGTATGTTGGTTCTCTCGTCTTATTATCCGTACCTAAAACCAAGGTATGCCAAGGATAATAGGTCCATAAATATCCTCCGTTGAGTCCACTCCTGCCATGTCCTCATTACCTCTGAGTAGGAAGACTCCACGATAGAACCCTCATACTTGCCATGTCCTCATTACCTCTGAGTAAGTATGTTGGTTCCCTTTCATCCTATTATCCGTATCCAAAGTCAGGGTACGTCAAGGATAATAGGCCCACAAATGGCCTTTGCTAAGTTTCTTAGTACAGGCCCATCATTCCTCATCGTACCCCGGGAGCCCAGCTGCTCCATGGCATTCTCTCTCCCGATACCCGGAACGTCCATGACCACCTTGCCGTGGAATTGTTCTAGGTATCCCCAATCAAACTTGTTATCCGTACATAAAACTAAGGTATGCCAAGGGTAACAAGTCCACAAACAAGTCCCCCATTCGGGGCAAACGCCACCACAACACCACAAGCACAAAAGGTAGTACAAATAAAAGGTAGACTAAAGCATATTCTTTTATTGGGAAGACAAAAAAGTATTACTTCTTCTGGGACCATGTCCCCCTCAAAAAGAACATAACAAAAGAAGAAAAGGCCGACTATTATTCGGCATTACATAATTCCAGGAGGCGGTTCTTCACCAAGGTGGTCCCCCGTTTAAGCCGCTGCTTAGCTCGGCACACTGCTTCCTGGGACAACCGTTCCGCATCATCAAAATACATGTGTGCCTGCCAGCCATCTTCTATCTTCTTCAGGGCCAGCTCCAGATTGGCAGAAGCTCGACTAAGTCTGTCAGCCTCCTGCATAACAAGTTCCTTTTCGGCACGGGCGACTTCGAGCTCAGATTCTAGAAAGGCCAGCTTTCCCTGGAGTTCGAAGATCTGTTCCTTGGTGTCGATTACCCCGCGGGAGGCGGTCGCTTCCCGAGCTGTACAATCTTCATTTCTATGACTCAATTGATCGTATAACTGGGACAGATCACGGCGGTCCTTCAGTATGGTCGGCTTGATCGATTCCCGAGCAAGCCTCACCTTCTCCACTACGGTTATGAGGAAAGTGCGCTCTTGATCTATTGCCACAGACAAATCAACTTACCGCAGCACATAAAACTGGGTCACAAGTCGATCAGCCTCTAGCAGTTTGGGCTCCAGAAGCGCAGCTAACCCCGCCCCGCCAGGGAGTGTTCTAAGGATGTCGATTTGGCCACCGGCGCACTGACGGGCCATAGCAAAGGGAGTCCCCCTCTCCACAGCTGCCTCGACCCCTCTCTTCAGGTGGCGGTAAAAGCTGTCAACCATATCCTGTGACACTTCATCCAAAAATTCTGTAGAGGACGGCGTCAAAGGAAGTGTGGCTGGCAGTGTCGAAGGGGTAGCATCAGAACTTGCCATCCCTGCCACCAAGGAAACAAATTCTGTGCGAAAAGACGCAAGAATAGCGGCCAGCTCCTCTTCTGCCGCCCGAAGAGCTTGGATACTTGGCAAGGCGGAAAGGTTAACCCCCGAAACCATATTCGCAGAGGAGGACACAGGAAGCATTGTTCCCGGCCCCGACTGTGCCGCCACTGGGGTCCCCGAATCGACCCAGCCGGAGGCCCCTCAATATAGGTTGGAAGAGAAGGAGGCACACGTGCTTCCATTAGATCCCCTCCGGTAGAGTCCGCCCCGACAATATCCGTCACCGGCAAAAAAGGGGTGGGACCTGTACATCCAAAACAACCATCAATCGACGTAACCCGAAGGAAATGATGTATAGCAGATAGGCCTCCTCACAAGTTAAGATTCGGCTTATCTTACCAGGGGAGGAGCAGGGAGGCCGCAGCTCGCTCGCAGCTGACATAGTCTCCTCGCCCGTGACTTCCATGTTGAATTCAACTGATTTCTCTGCCCCAGCCACCCCTGAAAGGGAGCCAGCCAGTTCAGCATCACCCCGTTAAAATTCAGCTGTCTCAGGGACAGGTGCAGTAGAGCCCCCGTCCCCATGGGTAGAGTTCTCAGCAAGGCGAGACTCCTCGGCCGCCTCCGGAAGAACCCCAGCAGAAATGATAGCGGTACACATATCATTAACCAAAGTGGTCAGGGCTGGATCGACCTCAGCAGTCGGATCCCGAGAAACTGACTCCTCTGACGCCTACGCAGAGCAAAAGAAAATGATTAGGCCATAGTTTAGAAAAAGAAGGAAAAGGTAGTTAAAATTTAAATCACCTCAGAAATAGCGCCAACATCCTCAATAAATAGCCTACGGCGTCTTACCGCAGCTCGCATCGTGGAGTAGGTTATGCTATTATCAGTAAACATACGCCTGCTTCGCCTGCACGAAAGACCAGGAATAGCAGACGGCTGCCCTGCAACCATGTCATCCGGCACAATAGGTGGCTGATCCCCTACCTCCTCGTCCAAGGAATGGAACGAATCATCGGCATCCTGCTTATCATCCTCTTCTCCTGCCGTCGTGGACTCCGAGTCCGACACAGGAACCATATTCGTCTTTTTCTTTCTCTTCTTGGACCCCTCAGGCTTCTCTGCCAAGCCAGTACCGACAATAAAGCTGGTACTCATGTCAAAATTAACGGGAGGCTTGCTCGCCGCAACATGATAGAGGGCTGCCATGTATAAAATCTCTCCTTGCGTATTAGCATCGGGGACCGAGAAGCTACCTCGGGTATGAACCGCATTGTAATAATGCCACGCCCTGATACCGTCAAGGACACTGCCCTCAAAGCCTAGGCAAGCACTGGAACAATCAAGAAACAGCTGGCTATACCCGAACTGGCCGGAGAACCTGCAGGGCAAGTAGGGCTCCAGGTATACATTATTGCGGTAATGATATACTAGGTGCGCCGGACGAATATTACGCAGCCAAAGAAGCATTTTCTCAGATAAAAGGAGGGGAGGTTCAATGCCATCAATATGTACACCCCTCACTTCTCTAGCCGTAAATTGAGGAACATACACAAAGAAGTCATGTCCGTCTACTCTCGCCAACGCCCTTCGACAGGCTGGCATGGTGTCGTATTCCTAAGGCTGACGATGGTATCGGAAAAGGAAAGCGTCATCATCGATAATGCCATCTTCTGCTCCGGTCCTCATCAGCGACCGATAATGCATCAGTAGACACCCCATTAAATAATGGTAGGGTAGCTCTATTCGTTCAAAGTCCAGTGTCGTCTCGTGAGCAATGACTTTGGACGAAAAGGCACGGAGGCCGTGGTGTATGCTACACACCATGGCCGGAAGAAGGGCCAGCCTAACTCTGAAGACCAGCTTCACGGCCGAAAGAATGAAGTGGCGACTGATCCATTAAATAGAACCTGCCCCTCCCGAGACTATGCAGTTCCGTAGCCACACCATCAAGAATCCGGCCAAGAGCACTTTCTCAGATATTTTTCGGGTACCGTGGTAGAAATAGCTGAAGGAGTCAGAGCGACTCCCAAACTTGTCACCGGTGGACCTCGACCTCTTGGCATTCGACATCAGGTTGTTTATTTCCTCCTGGGTCTGATGACCTCGAGAAGAAACCCGGCCAAAGGGACTGAATTTGAAAAGATACGAGACCCAGGACGTAGTATGGGGAGCGTTCCCTTCTGAGCTATTGTTCTTCTTGATAGCCGTTTGGTGACAAATACTGTGGTGACATAGCAGTTCCCGGTACATGGCAACGAAACCCGGGAATCGTCAATCCAGATTCTCGAATTCCTCGTTTGTCGGGGTATATACTTCGAAGGCCTCGCCCCCCCATGGCAGTTTAGAAACAGCATATATTTCATGGAGAGCAAGTCCCAACTCCCCTCCGGTCGCGAAGAAAGTTCCTGTCCTCCGGTTATACATTTCCAAAAGAGCCATGAACAACGGCTTGTTGATGGATAACCCGTAACAGGCGCCCCGGATGGCATAATAGAGGTCAATCTCCCGAAGGAATGCCTCCTATTTTTTTAGGATCCATGAGGTCAGGTTGGCCCACGTAGGGATAGGGTTTATCCAGTTCAACAGCGACAACCTGCCAACAGGATAAGACCCCTTGCGAGCAAGCTTATTCAGGAAGGTATCAGCTAGAGTAAACATGAAATTGGGACCAGATACGTTTATGTAGGTACCCAGAATTAGCCCCATCACGCTCCGACTAACCGAGTCCCTGCTCGTACATGCTGACCAAATACTCTTATTATAATGGATGTTGCCCACGAACATCCCCGATTGGGTTGGAGTTAGGGAGCCCACCATCCGCCTGCTCAACGGTACCATATTGAACCACGAGAGGGGAAAATGACGTTCCATTTCGAGAATATGGATCTCCACCCCATCCACAGTAAAGTCCCAGCTCTCAGAAATGTCCAGCACTCGGGGGTTTTTTATGGATAGAGCATCCCCGAAGAGAAAGGCTAGTTTCAGATACTCTCCTTCCAGCCTTCCCGAGTACATCATAGTATAAAGAAAGTGGAAAGGCTGGTTATTGATGGCGTTCACCCTCTCCAAAGGCTCATCGACGAAAAGCTGATCTGACACACGTCGAACCAAGTTGTCGAGCTGCATACCCATGGCATATTGGGCTGAACCCACCAAAACCTCTCCTGCTGGATTGATGGGCAGATTCGCTGAAGAAAGAACAAAAGAAACAGGATTAACAAATGGTTAATACGAAACCACTTGAAGTTTCTTAAACAAGCTCCTATAAGCCTATGCGGCTCGGTTCGACGTAGCCTTATACAGCCTAATGCAGTTGGGTTTCATGCGGCACTGCTTCGATAGAGCCTATGCGGCCCAATTCAAAGTAGCCTTATGTAGCCCAATACAGTTTGATTTCATGCGGCACTGCTACGATAGAGCCTATGCGGTTCGGTTGAGCTTATGCGGTTTTATTCAGCAGATAAGCTTGTGCGATCCAGATCATCAAGAGCTCATACGGTCCCGCTCAATGTGACTTTATGTGGTTCAAATCCAGAAGTGCTCCTGTGGCTCAAGCCCTTCTCATGCGGCTCAAACACAGGGCATGCCCCATGCGGCTCGGATATGAGAAGGTCATGCGGCCCATGCAACATATGCGGCTTTATCATGTTGAACTTGGGCAATTTAAAAAAGACGAAGGATGAAGGCTTGTGTATAAATTATGTAACAGAGGCATAGTTTTTAGGGTTCGAAGCATTCAATATTCCATCCAATCCTTACCCTTAAAAGCAGGGTGGACGTCGGGATGCACGTTAGGTGTCGTAGCCAACGAAGAAGCCACTTTCTTGCCCTTTGCAGCGACAGCTTTGGAAGACTTGGGGGCCATGGTCGTCCGACGGTCGGAGAAGAAAGACAGAGACAGAAAATCAAGGCAGCAACAGTTGAAGACGATAGAGAGATTAAAAAAATCTTTCCGACTGAACACGTTCATATTTATAGGCAAAAATAAGGGCGCTTCGATCCATGTGCGGCATAAAAACCGACACTTAAGTTATCAAGACGAACTGACTATGTAAAACCAAAACTCTTGGGATCTTGCCCCAAAAAGCGGCCTTGAATCTGACAGCAAATCAAAGGCAATCAATGCAAAAGATTTGCACACATGGCATAAAAATGTGGCAATGAGCCCATGCAGCTCAGATGACCATGCGGCTGGAACAACCATGCGTCTCAGATAGCCATGCGGCTGAGGGGGCTATGCGGCTGAGACACCCATACGGCCAGAACATCCTATGCGGACAGAGGAGTTTATACATAGCCATGCTTCTTATTCAAAGTATTTCAATTTTACAAATTGAAAACTTTGAAGGGGGTCTTGTAGAAGCATGAAAAAGAATAAAGAAAGGTTCATGCGGCCAAGGATCCCCATGCGGCTCAGAGAGCCCATGCGGTTCAAGAGCCTATACGGCTCAAATAATTCCATGCGGCCCAGAGAGGAGCCACGTGGCCTTCGACAGCTCTTCTTTTCGTCTTTTGCTGCATTTAATGCCCTGACGGCTGACAACTCTGACAAATGACATCTCTGACGAAAGGGAGCAATAATGACTGACGTAATGGCGCGTCCCTAGGGAAGAGGAGAAAATCTTCTCACAGCTGGCAGAATCCATCTAATTTTGAGGCATGCGGCTGCGGCCGCCCATCTTCATACGGCTGCATCCTTTATGCGGCCGCCCATCAGCATGCGGTTGCATCCCTTATGCGGCCGCCCATCAGCATGCGGCTACCCCCTCCCATGCGGCTGCCCATCTTCATGCGGCTGTTCATCCCCATACGGCTGCCTATCGTCATGCGGCTATTCATCTCCATACGGCTGCCCATCTTCATGCGGCCGTTCATCCTCATGCGGCCCACTTATATGTAGCTCTGCCAAGATGACCCAGTGGAGATACGTGGTATTTTTTTATGATGATTGAGACACGTGATGGTCTTATCTTCCTGGAGTTATGGGTGTTAACTAATACTAATCAGATTTGTTGCAATAAGTGCCCAGATCAAATCAAATCATACAAATTAGACACATGGCAGGCCATTACAAGTCGCAAATATTTATGGCAATCAACATTTATTGTCCACAGAGATTTAATACAATCATATTAATTGCTTAAATCTATTATATTCGAGATGGACGGCCCAGATTAATCAACTCTCTGGCCGTCGACTTTTAAAAATGGGCAATCGTTGCAAAACCCTAATGATGCCCCCACTCTTATAAATAGCAAGGTGTCATTCCCTTGTAGAAAACACACACACAGAAGATGAGAGAGAGACGACCCCGGCCCGAATTCAGAGAGAATCAGAGAGGGAGTATACAGAGATCAAAAGGAGAGAGGAGCATACAGAAAGAACAAAGAGAGCATTTCTTCATCAACGCCAAGTACTTTTTCTCCAGAGCCAAGGCTGCACCCGATCGTCCAAGCAGTAAGGCAGAGCTGCCGTCGCTTTTCCGAGCCTCTATCGTCACTCCCCAGAATCTAAAATAAACAATTGTACTTAGATTGCTGTACCTAGATTTTTGTCCCTAGGCTTTCTTTGTACAAGCAAGTTTGTATTGTCAGTCTAAGTTCAGTCCTCCGATAATTGTTCTGTTCTTTTACAATCAATGGCGAACATCTTTGAAGGGTTCAACACTACTCACATTCATAGGACGATTTCCGCCTTAATCGCATAGCCTTCGAAGCGATCCTTCGCATAATCCCAAGTCCAATAAGGCTTCATCGAACCAACCATCCATCATAAGGCATCTTGCGGGTCGGGGCACTACATTAGTCATTCCATCGCATTTTATTTATTTCTCGATTCTTTCCTCTCCTTTCTATTTCTTCATCTCTCTTATCCACCAGCCGATGGAGAAGGAGACCTCAAATCTACATCTCCCTTCTCCTCTTCCTCCTTTACATCTCTATTCTCCTATTCTTCCTCCTTTCTTTTCTCCTATAGACCCAAAACCCTAATCCCCAAATCCACCTAATCTCGTCCCTAAATCCTAACCCTACATCTATCAAAGAGGAGCATCGGGATGGTCATCACGGCCAGCGGAGCTAGGAAGCCCTCGACTCTGCTGAAGTCTCCTCCACCTCTCCTCCGTTGATGGTCGCTGGAGCGGGTCAAGGCTGGATGGAGCAACGGGAGCAAGGAGGATCCGACGATAGGGACCCCGAGTGGAGCATGGACCACAGCCGCATCCGGGTTCGTGCAGTCGAACATGGGGATCGCGAACCTAATTTTTTTGGGTCGGTGGTGTCGAGGTACATGGGACACGACGCACAGAAAGCTTAGGCTTCAGGTCAGCATCCCTAGAAATTCTCCAACTGAAATCACTCTTCATCGATCATGAGTAATTTATGAAGCCCTAGGTCCTCCTTATTTCCTCTTCCCAAAAAATGACCAATATATTACAGACTTATCCCTCCACATTCTCTCTATAAATACTAACATCTTCTTCTTCTACTTCTTCTATATATATTGTTAATTCTCATGTTGCCACTAACGGCAACTTCCGACCGACCGCCCTACGGCTCGACCTCGATGGGAATTGTGAAAAGCGCCTCCTGACCCCTTTCGAGATATCAAGATTGAGATCTCTCTCTTTCTCTCTCTCTAATAGTGATTTTCTCATTTTGGCTTTTGATTTGGTAGATTGAATTTTTATTTTTTACGATCTAAATTATTTTGGATTTTTTTGGTAGGTGCAGTGCACTATTTAGAAGGAGGCTCCCTGGCTTCGTTTGTTAGGTTTTGGGTCCAATACGTCAATGCCTGCGGACTCATGAAGGGAGGGATCTGATATCCCGATTCATTCGTATCCTAATTTTTTCTTTTCTCTCTGTATTTGGAGTCGTCATGTTGCAACATTGTTCTGTTGTTCCTAAATGCTCCTTTCGGAACAAAATGTTCTGATGTTCCAACTGAGACATGGCCAGGCTTGGCAGCAGGCCCTAGTTCCTTTTTAGCTAAATCTGTTGTCCAACTTCCTCGAACTCCAGTATGGTCAGTCAGTGTAGACTCCACTATAGCGTTGGTACTGGCGGCAGCCGATGCCTCCTTGGTGCTCCAACCTACCAATGTGACCATCGTTGGCTTTTATGCGAGTTATCGGCCTTGAGAAACTGGAAAAGTTCACCATTGGCCTACTACTATATTTAACTTTTGCTAGATGATACCATCTCTATTTCAGTAAATTAAATTTGCATAATTTGTGATTCATGAGGTAGCCCTATTAGCCTAATTATTATCTTTTACAAATTCTGAAACATGATTATTGTTTTTTTGATATTTTTTGTACTTATCAATGCATATATAACCGAGAGGCGTGTTTTGGTTCTTTACTAGATCATATTGGTGCAGAGTACTTAAAAAATAAGATATTTCTATAAAAGTAGTAAGTTTCAATCATGTCAAAAATATAAAACCATAGTTTTGTTTTGTCTAGTTGTTCTAATTTCCAACACTACTCATAAGCTAAGTCAATTTCTAGGAACAAGTTGGCATGTCGAGTTATAGATCCTGTATTTTGAAATATACATAAAATGACACTGAAAATATGTACATTCTTGTTTGGATAATCTTATTTCCTTAAGGGCTTAATTTTAGTATTAAAGTAGTCATGGTAAACAGTTTTAAAGTGTGTATATTGTTCGTTTGATGATTTTTGGTGTCCTATATTCTAGAGTTCATGTGTCAAGTCCAATACGTATCTGGATGCGACATGGACACCGTTAATTTTTGGACTGTCCGTGTTCCTAGATGGCAGGTGAAGCCGAGCGGCTAACAGACTAAGGGCTCCATCCTATTACAGAAGCTTTGCTTGCCATTGTGTTGTCTTACTGCATGCAATAATAAAAATGACTTTGGCCTCAAATTATCAAACCTTGAGAATCATAAGTTTGGCCTGGTATGTAAGGTTTCAGTGTGTTCTTACCTTTGGTGCCTATAAACCCAATTCATTCACATTATTTGTACTTCTTTTTGTTTTTGGTAAGCTAAGCAAAGAGCCTAACATTTTATGCCACAACTTTCTATCAGAATAGTCAGAAATACCACCTCACAGCATGATAATGTCATTGCACAAAAATAATTGCAGTTTATGTTAGAAAATTACCATTGTTACGATCTCAACCAACAAACCCATATTACACCCAGTTTTGGAAAAAATATTGGCATTCTTATCAAAAGACATCCTCTATAGAGTTAATTATGAAACTTGCAACTAAATTCTAGAAGACAAATTAACAACATTCATTTTCCAATATAATCATAAAAGTATAAATATTCAACAACCTCATTTTTTTCTTGTACTTCCTATATGTTCTGCAGATCATAATACAAGTGGAACACTGCCTGCAAAATCTACTCAGGGCCTGTAGACGTGTATTGAAAACATATGCAGCTCTACATGTGAAAAACTTGTGATATGCATGCAATGTTAGCTTAAATTGGATATGATATTTTTTTCAATTTAAAAATGTGTCATGTTTATGTTAGTTTCCTATGTTCCTCACTTAATTGTAGTTATTTGGAACGTGATATGCTTTCAATATATCCAGAGATGTCTTCGTTATTGTGTGTGAACTTTTCTTAGAGGTAAGTCACAAAGGAAGTTATCTTGCTTCTTTGTTTATCAGGTATGGATGCTATGTAGATGGCATGGATTTCACTTATTTATGCCTGCAAGAAACTATGTTCTTTTAAGAATGTCCTCATCTTTGTTTACCAGGTATGGATATGGCGTAGCATATTTCCTTTGAGCTCATCACTATCCCCAAGGTCCATTGCTGAAGAGGCAAGTAAAGTTTTGTCCATTTTAAGTGACTTTTCCATTTTAAGTGACTTTTCCATGTTCTTTTTTGGAATTTTGAGCATGTATATTTTGTTCCTAGTTGAAGATTAACTATTAATAAGTTGATGCAGTTTCTGCTTCTTAAGAATGTGAAATAGAAATTTGAAGCAGTATCTTTTTAGGAAATTCAGTTTTAATGATACCAGTCCTACACACTACTACTCTTGTTGTTTATAAAGTTTGTCTAATTGTTAGTTTTAAATAAACTTTCTTGATAGTCCTTTGAATGCTGAATGTTGGTATATGTTGCACGGAGCCAATGTAGCGCCTATGTGTGTGCTCATAACGAGAGAGAGTTTGGACACAGGAATGTGATATTGAAAGAAAGGTGGAGGTTTTGTTTTCTGAAGGTGACATCTAGATAGGAGGTTGCATCTTGGAATCATAATAACATGGGTATTGGTGATTGGGTTCCAAAGTTAAATGGGCTCAGGTTTCAGGTTGGGACTATTATCTTTCTTAAGTTAATATTGTTTGACTCATGGATTTTGATTCACTCTATTCCATGAGAGGTTTTGAACACATTTTATCCTACTTGTTTAAGATAAACTGGTTAAACACAAAACAGTAGGTACGCTTCACTTGTATCTCTGTCAGCATATATATGGTCATATTCAACCTTTGAATCGCAGGTAAAATGGACACAAATATTTCCTCATTTATCATGTTTTAAGGCATGAAGACTGTGATTTACTAGATGAATAAAAGGTTTTTCAAGGTTTGTCAGATTTGTAGCTTATTTCTTATTCTTTACATTTATCTTCAGTTGGTCTGAAAACATATGAATGTGAGCTTGTTTGTATCCAGTTCATAGAGGCAAATGTAGATGTTTCATCTAAAAGAAAAAGTAGAGTATCATAATTGGCAAGAATACATATATATACGAAATAATGTGGTCTGAAAGCTTTTGAGTACCCTTCACAAAAGTATACATGTATGTGTATATATACGAAATAATATAATGTAATATAGAATATAACTTAATCGTAGATACATGTGGATATATTGGCAAGAATAGTGATATGCTCATTGTTACTGTAATGCTAGAGTTTTAGAGTGTGCAATTTGTTAACTTGAGTATCATACTACTCAGGTGTCATGAATTTCCATGTCTCATATGACATTCATGTCACCCTATCATATTCAATATTCTTAGTATGCTTGAAACCTTATCCGTTGCATATTATTTTATAGGAACAACATTGGCATGTATCTGCTATTTGAAAGCATGGCAGCAACAACAACTGGTTGTCAGCGTACAATGCACATGAGATGGTTTTCAGAAAGGGCCATATCTGCAACTTTCACGGTATGCAACTGACTTAACAATTAATAATTGAAAAACGTTGTTATGCTCTGAACAAAAAACTTTTGACTCTATCTTATTAAAAAAGCTAAATGTGCATTGTTGTAGTCATATAGAGATCCCAATTTATTGACAAACATGTTTGTGTCCATAACACCATGGATAATATTCGGGATACTGAAAACTCAGTGACGTTACATGACTAGCTCCAGCTAGGGTAGTCAAAGTGGGTTTATTATAGACACTGAAACCATATGTTTTGAGAAGAGTGTTTTCAGATTTTGTCCCTTAGAAGTGGAGTTTGATGTTTATGCTAGATGTTTTTTTTAAAAATCTACTAGAGGTGATGGAAGAAAAGGGATAAATGTTGATCAAAAATTGTGATAAAGGCTTTCTTGTTGTTATTGTTGTGTTTTTTTATGAAATAATTTGGCTACTTTGGGGTTTTGCAAATTTAGATATGACATCATCTATAATGATGGATGCAGGGATTTGTAAATCATGTATCCATGTAATGTGTATGCATTAACCTATTTATAGATGGTGTACGTAGTTCAAATATGTTTGTTCAATAATTTTGATTAAAAGGCACATCTAAATGGCATGACAAAATTTAATAGCATGCAAGTATCAAAGGTCTTACATTTTGATATAGTATTTTGAAAAATAAGGCACTTTTGGTATATCTATAGAGTTAATTATAACTATAGAATTTGTTAATGAGTTGACTTATAGGCTTTGTAGTCATTTCATTTTGTTCTCAGTTGTTCTCAGTTGTTATCAGTTTATATAAACATGTACACATAAATGATTAAATATTTTTTTTGTTATCAGGAACTACAAGGAAAATGAAGGTGCTGTGAATATGGGAGGGATGTGCTGCGGGTTCGCAACATATTCTGGTTTTACTTATATAAATATAGGTTTTTGATGGTTAATATGTACTAAACATACATACTTTAGTTGGATATATTTGTGGTTGGAAGAGTGTTGAATGTTTGTGGTTGGATGTGTTGGAAGTTTGTGGTGTATGAACAATACAGTTTATTAATATAAAAATTGAATATTATAGTTATTTGATATCTTCTGGATTATTGATATTATGTGTGTTCAATTCATAGTATATAATTATAAATAAAATTTTGGCTATACAAAATTTAGCCTCTCTTGACGGTTACAAAACGTCAACAATTAACGCTATCCTACTGCAAAAGGGCTTTTTATTTACAGTTTCTTGACGGCTAATAACCATCATCTAGGCCGGAGTCAAGAAAAGTTTTCAACTACATTGACGGTTTCTCCAAACTGCTATCTTGATAGCTAAAAACGGTCAACAAAACTATTTCATATGACGGCAAAAAATCGTCAAGAAAAGCCATTTCAGTGACCGTCAAGAAAAGGGGGACTTTTCTTGACTCCGGCCTACTTGACGGATCCGCAACCATCAAGAAACCCCTTTTTTGACGGGGAAAAATCGTCAAGAAAAGCCTTTTTTTCTTGTAGTGGGTAGGAATAGATGATGCACGAGTAAAATTGGGAACAAATTGAATTGTTACATGGAAGACGTACTTGATGATAGTGCAATACTTGGTCTTGAATCGAACGGAATTCTACTTGAACTTTGGACGACTCCGCTAGAAGTGTCGTATTGATTTCGTAAGACGGGAACATTTGAGAAACGAATTGGGTCATCTCGAGGATCAAGATAGACGATAGTGAAAGAAACTAGAGTTCGATTTTAATTGAGTTAGTAACACGACCGGCAATTCGAAACTATCACGAGTAGCTTGTCCGACTTCGCTATCGCTAAGCCTGGTTGAAATATATGTATTCGAGGGACATCTTGAATGTGAGACTCATCTCACTGTATCAGTATTTATATACGGATACGTATTTTTGTATTGTGTTTTGTATTTTCCTGATTTCTGGAATGCTTTAAATTTTTTCCCAACTTATAGATTTTATCCTTGACCAGCATATCGCTAGTGTACCATTGTATGCCGACGGCATGCCTGTCACTCTCATTTTCTGTTATACGTATTTTCAGTGTACGTTTACGAAATTCTGGCCTTTGTCAGGAGACCTGTATTTTGACTTGTCTTTCTTAGCCTTACTTTGGTTTGATTTTTACCTCGTTTAATTTGGTTCGGTTCAACTTGGTATAGGGCTTGGTTTGGTTTAGGTGGGTTTGAGATGGGAAGGTTTGTATAAAACCCAACTCCTCTCTTTCTCCTTTATTATTTTCATTCTCTTCATCTTCTTCCTCCAACCTAAGGCAAGTACATCTTGCCAAATGTTGGACAAATGTTATTTTGTTTGTTCTAAACTATTTCTTACATTATTCTACGCATCTTTAGAACTTAGCATTTTTTATTTTTGTGGATAAGTTTTTGTAGATCAAGCTTATAGTCTTTTTCAATTTTCATGGGTTTTGATCTACTAAACTTCATTATTTTCAAGTTTTAATTGTTTCATGTTGTAGAGGATTCAATTTTACCCAAAATGGACCTTTGAAAAGTTAGATTTCGACTTGTTTTGAGGTAGTTATGGCCAAAAGCATTTTTGGCCATTTCTATGTTCATCTGTGCTGATTTTGGCAGCGACGATGAATAGTGCCGCATGAATAGTATCGTAGTCGCATGGATGAATAGTGTCGTAGCTGCAGGAATGAATAGTGCTGTATGAATAGTGCCGCAGCCGCATGGATGAATAGTGCCGCAGCCGCAGGAATGAATAGTGCCGCATGAATAGTACCACTTGGATGAATAGTACCGCAGCGGCATGGTTGAATAGTATCGCAGCCGCAGGAATAAATAGTACCGCATTAATAGTGCCACATGAATAGTATTGCAGCCGCATGAAATGAATAGTGCCGCAGACGCATGGATGAATAGTATTGCAGCCGCATGGATGAATAGTGCCGCATGAATAGTACTGCAGCTGTATGGATAAATAGTGCCGTATGAATAGTACCGCAGCCGCATGGCTTGCATAGTGCCGCAGAAGGCTACATAGTGCCGTAGAATGCCGTATAGGGCCTATTTTGGCTGTTTTTGGCTGTTTTAAGTCCTATTTGGCTGAATTGTTGTCAGAATTTCTCCCAACCCCCAACATGAAAGTTGTAGATCTTTTCTTTAGCTTCAAGAATATGTTACTGGCTATTTTATGAAAGTTTCTTTCATTCATGATAATTTAAGGATAGAACACGATAGTGACCTGTTAAGGCGCACTCTTAGCAAGTAACAAGTAACATAACACGATAGTGACCTGTTGTGGTGCACTCATAATGAATGTCTTTCTTCTTTGCTTAACACGATAGTGACCCGTTGCGGTGCACTCAAGTCACATGTCACTTCTTTGCTTAACATAATTATGGCCCGTCGTGGCGCACCCCTAACAAGTACTCTTAAAATAATAGTGACCCGTCGTGGTGCACTCTAGATAAGTAACATGATATGACACATGAACCATGAATGCTGTTGCGACGGCTTTATTGGCTTACAAGTAATGAATGATTTGGACACCGTGGGTGTTTCCCTTGAGTGTGTTTGTACAAGCTACATGTTCTGTATTGTATCATGTCTAGGACATGAATTCCTGATTTTCTACGGTTAGGGATTCATACTGAATCTGGCTAGGATTAATGACTAGATTGATCAAGTAGTTCATGAAGAGACTTTTCCAGTTACCTGTTGCCCCTTTGATCCCGGCCTTATATATAATATATACATGGGACTTGGAGCTATCTGTCATGATGAGCACATTTTCAGCCCGCCGTCGAGTGGGGCACCTCCTTAGGACACATGTATCTTACTGCATTGTGTCTGCTATACTTGTTTTTCTTTTGCTGGATCACTCAGGTAGCAGCAGGCGGGTAATGTGACTTGGAAATCTTATTGCATCTAACTAGTAACTAGGCTTGTGATAACCCTAGTTAGTTAAAGTATCAAGCCGTACTCATTGCTTGGTCATGATTGATGGATGGAGTCAGTCCAGTCCAGTCTAGCTTTATCTAGGCAGTGTCCGTATGTTTATTTCAGTACACTATAGTTTATGCTTTACCTTGTCGATAAATGATCAGAGGCTAAGTTCTGTTCAGAAGAAGGGTTACAACCCCGGTCCTTGTTTGGTTTAAGGGTTGTAACTTGACTTCAGAATAGTTCCTAAGTCCACTTATCATTTTATTTCTATAATTCTTACATTCTTACATGTTCAATTATCTCACAAGCTATACATGACTCCCTATGTCGGGTCACCATGCTCTTATGACCCGGCTATCTCACAAGTTCACTTGTTCAATTGCTTTTACATATTCTCAAGCTTCTGTTCACTTACCATGTCTACACTTTATATTACGCCACATGTGAATTACTTTATGCTCCATGATGCTTTACTTATTATCTTTCTTTGTTCGGGATAAGTACGTTGGTAGTGCACGAGTCTCGATCTGCTCTTACTTATTTGTATCTCCAATTGTTGATATTAGTGATTGCTGGTTTTAGTTCATAGTTTGGCTTACTTTGTGGTACTTGCTATTGGGGGTCTGACCCCACTGGTTTTGCTTGGCCAGGTCTGATAGAGAAGCCCAAAGGATCTTTCACACCATCTACTCGATGGTGACCATCCAGAGCACCAGAGTACCCAAGTGGGTTTCTTATTTTATTTTCCCACTTGATATATAAATTATTCTTTTTCTGGCGTTTAGCCTCCGAGCACGTGTTTAGCTCGTATTATGTTCCTTGACATTTAGCCTACGGACATAAACATGATGTGCGTATTCTAGACTGCAGCTAGAGCTATCATGTATGTCTAATACTCTTGCTAGTTTCTCCATTTTGTATACTAGCTTCATGATCATCCATGTATATATGGTTTGGGACACTTTACTATTGTATGTCTGATGATCATACTCTTGTACCTTGTATAATTGCATGTGATTGAGATACCTAGGATTGTTTTAACCTAGGATCGACTGTTGGCTTGTAGAAGTAACACCAATTTTTTGACAGCTTATACGTGATTTCAGAGTACTGGTGTACTTTGGTATTACATAGCTGGCCTTGTCCGTCCCCACTTGCCAGTATTCTGGTTCTGGGGCGTGACATAGGTTTTATTGGTAGCCCATGCAGGTCTGATTTATCAGATATGTGGGGGTTACTAATGTTTAGTTATCTCAATCACAATTATCCTTTATTGATATCCTTCATGTTTTTCTCTATCTCTGATTCTTTGACCTGATATTTGCCTTGATCGTTGATCTCTCTTGTTCCCTCGATTTGATCCTTGTGTCCTTTAACTTTCAGGGACACTGTTCTTAATCCTTCCGATTACCTTGTTTGGATTCTGTCGATGGCAGGTCAGCAATCTTCTGTTAGGCCAGTTATGGAGGATCAGTCCCAGCATTCAGACGAAGAGTCGAGAGTTAACTCGAGGGTAGAGGTGCCAGTCCATCCCGATCAGCCAACTCAGCCCGTACAATCAGCAGTCCGAGCAGAGGTAATACCAGGTTAGCCCGATGTACCTGCCCTCATAGGGATTATTAAGGAAATGATGGAGTCACAACAACGATGAGATCTCGCTCTCCAATAGAGTATCCAGATGTTGATACACCGTAGTGTGCAAGGAATACCCAAAGAACTTCAAGCCGGGGACTTACAGCCAGAGAAAGTGCAGGTTAGAGGCAGATAGCGCCAGTCATCCAACCCGTCAGCATATCGAGCCCGACCTACTGTAGAGGCAGTACGAGAGCAAGGGCATAAACTAGAAGGACCGCATCCAGAACTGAGGGTCGTAAGAGGAACCATCCATATGTACCAGGCTTTTCACCCCGACGTCCATTACTAGTACCAGCAGACCAACATCCATATCAGAGCCAGGAGTTACCAGTCGTATGTTCCTTCGGTGGAAGGGAAGGGCACACACATCTTACCTGTCGGAGGGCTAACCATCTATGTTTAGCGTACGGATCACCAGGCCACCTGATAGGAGTTTATCCCTGGTGGAGTCCAGCTGGATCGTCATCCTTCCAGCCTTCCAACCAGCAGGCACCAGCGCCGGTTCAGCAGCGGCGAGCTCAGAGGCAGCGAAAGCAGCATCAGTATCGGGCAGAGCAAGCCTGTACCTATTGTGGCAAGTTAGGGCATTCCAGATCAGTTTGTCGAATGGCCAATAGGCAATGCTTCCGCTGTGGAGCAGAGGACCATTTTATTAGCACTTGCCCATGTCCGACATCTCGAAGAAGACCATCTACACCAGATGTACCCCTGCCATCTTTTCAGTCACCCCCGTCATCGCCTCTAGTAGTGGATGAGCATCTAGGGCCAATACTAGATGTTCAACCATTGGCACAATACCCACCACCATCGCGAGCTCAGAGGATCAGACAGCTCAGAGCACAATTGCATGTACAGTACCAAGAGTAGCTTTAGTATCAGCACGAGGGTAATACCTTGGGAGTCTCAGTTGCATGCCCAGTACCATGCCAGGACTGAACCCCGAGATTGTACTTCACAAGCTCAACATCCGTCCGGACGCAAAATCGGTCAAGCAACAGCAGCGACGGTTCCGTCCCGACTGTTAGGGTTATATACTAAAAGCATCACTTTTTTAGTAACCTTATTTCCTTAAATTTTGAATGAGAATCATATGGGCAAATGTTTGCATATTGTATTTTTTGCAAGTGTTAATGCAAATGTCTGATATTCGATATTGTAGATAATATGGTGTGTGGTGTCACACAGAAGATCATATTATCAGTTCCCTACGGAGTATATAAATAGTTCACAACCTAGATGGACTTGGACAATCTATTGGAAAGGTTGTAGTGTAATCTGGTATTAGTCTATCTTGACTATAGGTTTATACTAGTATACTTTGTGTGTATTGAGCATGACCACTTGAGGTTGTTCTCTTTGTACTGACTACATAAGAGAACAAACACCTCTGTTATTATGGATGCTTGTGCTCTTAACCCGGATATAATAACGGACATGTATATGCAGTGTGCATTATTTTGACACATAAAAGAGTGAGATTCATTATGGATAAACAACCTCTATGAATTGGGTAATAACATTGTATGTATGATGGGCTGTTGATTATAAATAGAATCCATGTCCCGATACATTGGGTTGATGATGTCCCCTTAAGGAGCTAATAAGGATTGTCATGTAAACATTGCAGGTGGATTATATATGACATGACAAATAAAGTTGAGCGGTACTACTTAAGGATAAAAGATGTCTAATCAATATAGTTTTCAGTAACTTAATTTGATCGACGGACATACGATATCTTAACATGGGGAGCCAAACGAGCATATAATAAAAGGAGCCCACAAACATAATTTAGGATTAGGGAGGTAGTGCAACAATAGCTCATTAGTGGACCGAGCTATTGTTAATGGGCCTGGATTGTGTGTTCGGGCTGAACACGGGATATCCAGATCCGTTAGGAGGCCTAACCCTAATTTCTCCTCATGGTCCCTGCCGTAGCCTATATATCCTCTATTCTCTGGCCGTTATAATATAGATCAGAAATCTGAAACTTTCTCTAAATTTGTGATTTACGGAAGGAGAGAAAGAGAGGGCTGCCAAGGAGAAGAAAAGGTTAGGAGATCATCGCCCATACGACGTCCAACTCGAGGAAGGAATACGTGCAGAAGATCTTGGGGTCGTCCGCTCGAGATTGCCAGGAATTACTTGTCTCCTTTCCGCCGCAGGTATAATTCGTGAACCCTAGTTTCCGCCTATAAAGGGTTAGAACACGAATTAGATCTGTTTAACTTTCTATCGATCAATACGCACACCAAAGGAAGGGTCCTGGGAATCTCCAGTTCTATCAATTGGTATCAGAGCCACTTTGGATCTACGTATTGATTGATACATCCATGTTGTCCAATAAAACCTACGCTGTGTAATAGTCGGTAGATGTAGATCTTTTCTAACTCAGTTTTGCAGGCATCTTAGATCCAACTATTATGGTCCAATGCATGTTTTTGATTGTGTTGTTTAAACCACGGACATGTCATGGATGTTGTTGTTGCTGTGGATGTAATTAAAATCACGAGGGTTGATCGTGCTTATTATTTTAATTTTGTAATCTAGATTATGTGTGAACTCCTTCGGGAGGCATAGGATTGATGTAATTTTAATTATTTTTGATCAATCGTGATGGCAATGGTGGCTGTTTCTGACGTCGGACGAGATGTTGGTTTTAAGCAGTCTAGAGGCAGACAGATGATTTTCGATGAAGGAATCGACAGCCAAAACCGTAATAGTTGAGGACGGAGCAGCCTGATTTTGGATTTGGACCCCGAATAGATCTGCGTAGCGCCATATTTTAAGCAGTCTAGAGGCAGACAGATGATTTTCTGACGTCGAACCCCGAATAGATCTGCGCAACGCCAGATTTTGGATTCGGATAGTTGAGGACGGAGCAGCAAAGATGACCATAATAGTTGGATATTTTCTCTTATTTTTGTCATTTTGCTTTTTCTGATTATGCATGTTTATTTTTGTGTGGCTTTTGTTTTTGAAAAAATAAGCTTATATTAATAATAGACAACATGGACATTATATCAACTAGTAGAAAAACCCTCATTGTTAAATAACTAAGTGGGAGAGGATATTTATTTAGTTTAAATCCTATGGTCTCCATTACTGGTTTGTAGGTGATGTAATTATACTTGCGTGTTGGCTATAGTGCTTTCCTCCATATCGGATGAGTATAATTACCGATCACTAGTACAAACTTCCTTAGGGATAATTGTAGAAAGTTACCTAGTATGTGTTCACTTCTCAATCTGAAGGAACTCATTACAAGGTAATAGACTTAGTATTAAGTAATGGTATACACTTAGATACAAATAATGATATCCTCCCCATCGGAGTCACTGCTATTATTTGTATGACCAGAGTAAGACCAGCATATTAATTTTATTTGTCATAAAGTTATGTTGACATGATAGTAAAATTAATAAGAAAAACCTACTTGAACAAAGTTGAATTTGTATACGTCCACACTATCGTGGCATGCTAAATTCATGGTGTTCATGGTGTTGGTGAATTTCTTATTATTGTTTTGAGGGAATCAATATTTAGTTAATTCAAAAAGTTTTTTTTAACCCTACATAATTTTATTTATGTGATTCTCAGGATTTCAAAAATGGGTTCTTTCTGTCCACTTATGGTGATTCTTAAAGAAAATAAACTTACTGGACCTAATTATATTGATTGGAAACGTAATTTGGATATTGTTCTGACTGATGAGGAGTACAAATATGTACTTGTTGAGGAATGCCCACCTAAGCCTGATGCTAACTCTGATGAAGAGGTCAAAGAGGCTTATAAGAAGTAGAAAAAGGCAGATGAGATGGCGCGGTGTTACATTCTTGCATCTATGTCAAATGTACTGCAACATCAGCATCAGGCCATGGCCACTGCTTATGACATGATGTATAACCTCAAGGAACTCTTCGAACATCAGAGTAGAGCAACTAGGCAATTTGCTATGAAATGTTTGATGAATACAAAAATGACTGATGGTACACCAGTAAGGGATCATGTTCTCAAGATGATGGGTCATCTGAATGAAATGGAGATCCTTGGAGCTGAAATCGATGGAGAATCCCAGGTCGATATCATTCTCGGGACTCTGCCTAAAAGTTTTGACAATTTCTGCCTTAATTACAACATGAACAAAAGGTTGTATAGTTTGGCAGAACTTGCAAAAGAGCTACAGGATGTTGAATCTCTCTTTAGGTAGAGTGGTCATGTTTTTGTTTCTGAAAAGGCTTTTACTTCTAAGCCAAAAGGCGATAAGAAGAAGAATAACATTCAGAAACAGACACACTCAGCAAAGAAGGGCATGGGACCTCAAGGCACGGTGAAAAAGCCGAAAGACAAATGTTTCAAGTGCAAAGGGTCAGGACAATGGAAGACTGATTGTCCACTTCTCAAACAAGGGAACAAAGAAGGTATATCTCATTTACTAGTAGTTGAAACATGTTTAGCGGTGTTATCTACCGGCACCTGGTGTGTAGATACAGGAGCCACTAATCATGTCTGCAACACATTGCAGGGGTTCCAGGAAACCAGACGGCTCAGTGATGGAGAGATATGATTGTTCATGGGGGATGCTACAAAAGTATCGGTCGTTGCATTATAAGATGTTATTTATCTTTTGGTAGAAATAAGTCTTTGACATTGAGACATTGTCTTTATGCACCTTCACTTAGAAGGAATTTAGTTTCTGTTTCTATGTTAGTTAAGGATGGATATTCAGTTTATTTTAATGACAATATTGTTATTAGAAAGAATAAACATTTTATCTGTTCTGGTGTATTGGTTGATAATTTGTATGTCATTAATCCTATTTCGCCCACAATACAACTTATGGAAATGAATAATATGTCATCTAACTTAAATAAGAGAAAAGAACCTTCTTGTATGAACCAAACATATCTTTGGCACTTGCGATTGGGGCATATTAACCTAAGAAGGATTCAAAGACTGGTTAAAGATGGACCTTTGAGTTTATTGGAAGTGGAGGCACTACCAGTCTGTGAATCCTGCTTGGAAGGTAAAATGACAAAAAAGGCCTTTATGGCAAAGGGTATAGGGCCAAAGATGTGTTGGAATTGGTTCATTATGATTTATGTGGACCCATGACTATCCAAGCTAGAGGTGGCTTTGAATATTTTGTCACATTTATTGACGATTATTCAAGGTATGGATACATTTATTTGATGCACCGTAAGTCTGAGTGCTTTGAGAAATTCAAAGAGTACAAGGCTGAAACGGAGAAATGTCATAGAAAATGTATCAAATCATTACGATCAGATCGTGGTAGCGAGTACCTCTTTGGAGAGTTTAGAGATTATTTATCAGAGGCTGAGATTGCATCCCAATTGACTGCACCTGAAATGCCCCAGCAGAATGGTGTAGCCGATAGAAGGAATAGAACTCTTATGGAGATGGTTAGATCAATGATGAGTTATTCGAATTTGCCAGATTCATTTTGGGGATATGCCTTAGAGACTACAGCTTATATTTTGAACTTGTTTCCTTCTAAGTCAGTACCACTTACTCCCACAGAGCTGTGGATTGGGCGTAAACCTAGTCTGAAACATGTTCGCATTTGGGGTAGTCCAGCACATGTGCTGAATGGGAAAGCAGATAAGTTGGAATCTCGTACAGAAGTACGCTTGTTTGTAGGCTATCCAAGAGGAACAAAAGGAAGTTTACTTTATAGTCCAAAGGATCAGAAGGTCATTGTTAGCACCAAAGCCCGATTCTTAGAGGAAGACTATGTGATGAACCATAAACCCATAAGTAGAGTTGTTCTAGAAGAACTGAGACGTGAGACACCAAGTACTTCAGTACCAACAGTACAAGAGGATGAACCACAAATAACTGCACAATGTGTCACAAATGTTACACCACAACCGATAGTGCCTCGTCGTAGTTGGAGGGTTGTGATACAACCGGATAGATATATGTTCTTGGGAGAGTCGTTAGACTTCGTCCCTAAGGAACAAGATTATGATCCCTGTACCTACAATAAAGCACTCCAAGATAAATGCAGAATCTTGGCAAAAAGCAATGATATCTGAAATAGAATATATGGATTCTAATCAGGTCTGGAGCTTGTAGAACTACCCGTTGGTATAAAAGCAATTGGATGCAAGTGGGTCTATATGAGAAAAAGAGGATCAGACGGTAAAGTTGAAACCTTTAAAGCTCGGCTTGTAGCAAAAGGTTTTACTCAAAGAGAGGGTATCGATTATGAGGAAACCTTTTCTCCTGTAGCCATGCTTAAGTCTATCCGGATTCTTTTATCTATTGTAGCTCATCTCGATTATGAGATTTGGCAAATGGATGTCAAGGCAGCTTTCCTTAATGGAAGTCTTGAGGAAGACATCTATATGAAGTAACCAGATGGGTTCATTGAAAAGGGCCAGGAGCATCTTGTTTGTAAGCTCAAGAAGTCCATTTATGGACTTAAGCAAGCTTCCAGATCTAGGAACATATGTTTTGATCAGGTGATAAAATCCTATAGATTTGATCAATGTCAGGATGAATCATGTGTATACAGAAAGTGTGACGGAAACGTGGTGGTGTTCCTAGTACTTTATGTGGATGACATCTTGCTTATTGGAAACAATATGAAGGTGTTATCTGATGTAAGGGTATGGTTATCCAAACAGTTTGATATGAGGGACTTGGGAGAAGTAGGTCACATTCTTGGGATCAAAGTTCTACGAGATCGCAAGAAAAGGATGTTGGGCTTATCCCAATCTTCCTATATCGATACTGTACTAACTCGTTTAGTTATGCAAAATTCTAAGAAGGGTTTCTTATCTTTTAGACATGGAATTGCTCTATCAAAGGAGCAGTGTCCGAGGACACCTAAAGGGATAGAGAACATGAAGGCAGTTCCTTATGCTTCAGCAGTAGGAAGCTTAATGTATGCAATGCTATGTACGAGACCAGACATCTGCTTTGCCGTAGGCATGGTCAGCAAATATCAGTCTAACCCAGGAGAAGAGCACTGGACTGCCGTAAAGCATATTTTGAGTACCTGAAAAGGACTAAAGAGTATATGCTAGTTTACCAGACAGATAGTTTAGTTCCTTTGGGGTATACAGACTCAGATTTTTAGTCAGATAGGGATTCCAGGAAATCTACCTCAGGTTATGTGTTTACTTTGGGAGGTGGAGCCATTGTGTGGAGGAGTATCAAGCAAAAATGTATTGCTGATTCCACCATAGAAGCCGAGTATGTGGCAGCCTCTGAGGCAGCCAAAGAAGCGGTTTGGCTCAAAAACTTTCTGTTGGACTTGGATATGGTACCTAGTTTGCCTAAGTCTATTACACTTTATTGTGATAATAGTGGTGCAGTTGCAAACTCGAAGGAACCACGAGCCCATAAGACTGGCAAACACATTGAGCGCAAGTACCACCTGATACGAGATTTCGTAAAGAAAGAAAAAGTTGCTGTGATCAAGATAGCAACAGCCGACAACCTAGCTGATCCCTTTACAAAGAGCTTACCAGCTAAGGCTTTTGATAGTCATGTTGAGGAAATGAGAGTCAGATGTGTAGCAGCATGGCTTTAAGTATAAGTGGGAGATTTGTAATAGTATACTGAAAAGTAATGCTTTGAGTATAAGTGGGAGATTGTTAGGGTTATATACTAAAAGTATCACTTTTTTAGTAACCTTATTTCTTTAAATTTTGAATGAGAATCATATGGGCAAATGTTTGCATATTGTATTTGTTGCAAGTGTTAATGCAAATGTCTGATATTCTATATTGTAGATAATATGGTGTGTGGTGTCACACAGAAGATCATATTATCAGTTCCCTATGGAGTATATAAATAGTTCACAACCTAGATGGACTTGGACAATCTATTAGAAAGGTTGTAGTGTAATATGGTATTAGTCTATCTTGACTATAGGTTTACACTAGTACACTTTGTGTGTATTGAACATGACCACTTGAGGTTGTTCTCTTTGTACTGACTACATAAGAGAACAAACACCTCTGTTATTATGGATGCTTGTGCTCTTAACTCGGATATAATAACGGACATATATATGCAGTGTACATTATTTTGACTCATAAAAGAGTGAGATTAATTATGGATCAACAACCTCTATGAATTGGGTAATAACATTGTATGTATGATGGGCTGTTGATTATAAATGGAATCCATGTCCCGATACATCGGGTTGATGATGTCCCCTTAAGGAGCTCATAAGGATTGTCATGTAAACCCTGCAGGTGGATTATATCTGACATGACAAATAAAGTTGAGCGGTACTACTTAAGGATAAAAGATGTCGAATCAATATAGTTGTCAGTAACTTAATTTGATCGACGGACATACGATATCTTAACATGGGGAGCCAAACGAGCATATAATAAAAGGAGCCCACAAACAAAATTTGGGATTAGGGAGGTTGTGCAACAATAGCTCATTAGTGGACCAAGCTATTGTTATTGGGCCTGGATTGTGTGTTTGGGCTGAACATGGGATATCCAGATCCGTTAGGAGGCCTAACCCTAATTTCTCTTCATGGTCCCTGCCGTAGCCTATATATATCCTCTATTCTCTGGGCGCCATAATATAGATCAGAAATCTGAAACTTTCTCTAAATTCGTGATTCACGTAAGGAGAGAAAGAAAGGGCTGCCAAGGAGAAGAAAAGGTTGGGAGATCGTCGCCCACATGACGTCCAACTCGAGAAAGGAATACGTATAGAAGATCTTGGGGTCGTCCGCTCGAGATTGCCAGAAATTACTTGTCTCCTTTCTGCCGCAGTTATAATTCGTGAACCCTAGTTTTCGCCTATGAAGGGTTAGAACACGTATTAGATCTGTTTAACTTTCTATCGATCAATACGCATACCAAAGGAAGGGTCCAGGGAATCCCCAGTTCCATCACCGATGTCATGAATGCCATTGAAGCTGAGGTCAACAAACTGATAGCCAGTGGCTTCATCCGTGAGTAACAGCATCCTGACTGGGTCACCAACATAGTACCAGTCCTCAAGAAAAGTGGAAAGATTTGAATCCGCATCGACTTTCGTAATCTGAATAAGGCATGGCCTAAGGATGAGTTCCCTCTCCCTATCACAGACATCATGATCGACAACACCTGCGGCTTTGAGCGTATGTCATTCATGGACGATTTCTCGGGGTACAACCAAATCAAGATGTTCCCTGATGACGAAAAGCATACATCATTCCGAACACCAATTGGCACATATTGCTACACAGTCATGCCTTTCGGTTTAAAGAATGTTGGCGCCACCTATCAAAGAGCTATGAGCGTCATCTTTAGAGACCACTTGCACAAGAAAGTGGAATGCTACGTCGACGACATCACCGTCAAGAGCCTCTCTAAAGAAGATCATCTGCATGATCTGAGGACAGTGTTCGACCTGATACGAGCGCACAATTTGAATATGAATCCCACAAAATCCTTCTTGGGCGTATCCAGCGGGAAGTTCTGGGGTTTCATCATTACCTCCCAGCGTATCCACGTAGACCCTGAGAGGACGAAGGAAATCATGGAGATGGGTCCCCCGAGAAATCTCCGTGAACTCCGAGGCCTTCAAGGGAGGCTAGCATACATCATGAGGTTTATCTCCAACCTTTCTGGACGATGTCAGCCTTTCAACCACCTCATGAAGAAGGGCATTTCATTTGTATGGGATAAAGAATGCCAGCGAGCCTTCGACAGCATCAAAGAATATCTGACGAACCCTCCAGTCCTAGTGGCCGCGGTTGCTGGAAGGCCATTCCTGCTCTATGTACGAGCAATGGAACATTCTCTCGGGGCTCTGCTAGCACAAAACAATAAGGCAGGTCATGAACAGGCTATATATTATCTCAGCCGAATGATGATGGGGTCGGAGCATCGATACACTGTCGTAGAGAAAGAGTGCCTTGCTCTGGTTTTTGCCATTCAGAAGACGCGACACTACGTCACGGGACAAACTATCTATGTCATATCAAGAGTCAACCCCCTCAGGGTCCTCATGACTAAACCAGGTGCACTCAGCTCTCGCCTCGCTACCTGGGCGATATTACTGTCCCCCTACCACATGATCTTCGTCCCGCAAAAGGCTGTTAAAGGTCAAGCTCTGGCAGACTTTTTAGCAGCCCATCCAGGTTCGGAGTCAACCAAAATAGACGAAGAGATTCCAGACGAGGTCGGTAATTCAAATGTGGCCTCCCATGATACCATATGGCGAATGTTCTTCGACGGCGCTTCTAGAACCGGGCCCAAGGGCAACATCGTCGCTGGAGTCGGAGTAGTGCTGATTTCTTCCACCGGGTTGGTGACCAATCGAGCTTATTCCCTCACGGAGCCCTGTTCAAACAACGTGGACGAGTACAACGCTTTGGTCATTGGCCTCCGACTTGCAAAAGAGCTGTGGGTAGAGTACTTTGAAGCATACGACGATTCGCAGCTAATCGTCAATCAGATCCAGGGTTCATACGAAGTTCGTCATGAAGATATGATCCCCTATCACCAAATAGCAGTTGACATCATCTCGTCCCTGGAGGGGTTCTTCATAGAGCACGTTCCCAGGCTCAAGAACATTAAAGTCGATGCCCTAGCAGGCCTTACCGCTTCCTTAGCAGTTTCGAATCATGCTTATCATCTGGTTGACATCATAGGCTATGAGTTGGTCTGTCCCAGGAATAATGTTCAATGTGTTGAGAGTTACCCCACACTGACCATCGACGAAGCACCAGACTGGAGACAACCATTCATTGATTTCGTAGTCTACGACATCCTGCCAGAGAATCCGAAGGAAGCTACTTCTATCAGAAGATGTTCCCCCAGATTCTTCTACGATACAGAGACGAAAATACAATATCGACGATCATACGATAGATTACTGCTTCGATGTCTGTCGAATATAGAGGCCAAAGAAGCTGTGCGTGAAGCTCATGATGGCATCTGTGGGGCCCATCAGCCTGGCCCGAAACTATAGAATCGCCTTCGACGAATGGGCTATTACTGGCCCACGATGGTAGCAAACGCGATAGACTATGCAAAAAAGTGCAAAGCCTGTCAAGTCCATGCAGATTTCATCCATCAACCATCCGAGTTCTTATATCCGACGGTGGCATCCTGGCCCTTTGAAGCATGGGGAATGGACATCATTAGTCCGATCACTCCACCTTCGTCCAGAGGACATCGTTTCATACTCGCAATCACAGATTACTTCTCCAAATGGGCGGAGGCTGTTCCGCTGGCAGAAGTGAAGACTTCAAACGTGATCAGCTTCCTCAAGCATCATGTCATCTATCGCTTTGGACTGCCCTGAAGGATCATCCACGACAATGGTCCACAGTTCGTAAGCCACGCCTTCTATCGGTCTTGCGAAAAACACCGAATCCAGAATATTGCTTCAACACCATACAACCCGGCGGCTAATGATCTGGCTGAAGCATTCAACAAAACAATCATCAAACTTCTCAAGAAGTTCGTGTCATCAAACAAACGCGACTGGAATGAAAAGCTCGGCGAATGCTTATGGGCGTACCGTACTACCATACGGAGTGCTACCGGGAACACACCATTCTCTCTGGTATACGGAAGCGAGGCAATTCTCCCACTGGAGACTCAAATCCCCTCACTCTACGTCGCTCTCACATACAGATTGACGACAGATAATAATCACCATCGCCGACTATAAGAGTTGGAGGACCTAGATGAGAAGCGCCAATTAGCTCAACAACGAATCGAGCTATACGAGGCACGTATCTCCGGAGCCTTCAACAAGAAGGTTAAAATCAGAACATTCCAAGTGGGCGACCTCGTTCTGGTAGTTCGAAGGCCGATGGTTATGACTCACAAAACCGCCGGCAAGTTCCAACCAAAGTAGGAAGGCCCGTTCATCATCGATGCTATATTCTCCAATGGAGCTTACCGCCTCGCAAAACAAACTGGAGACTTGCTCATGTTGCCCATCAACGGCAAGTTCCTAAAGAAGTATTTTGTCTGAAACAACATCTGCTAAAATGATGAGTTACGTACCCGCTGGTACAACTGAACTCACATCCCGCCTTCAAATCTGCCAAAATGATGAGTTACGTACCCGCTGGTACCGCTGAACTCACATCCCGACTACAAATCTTCCAGAATGATGAGTCATATACCCGCAGGTACCGCTGAACTTACATTCTGATCCCAAATCTCCAGATTATCGAGTTATGTACCCGCAGGTACCGCTGAATTTATACTCTGGTCACTACAAATGAATCTATATCGCATCTTTTAGGTAGTAAGTCATGTATGATCATACCTCTGAACTTTCCTCCTAAAAAAGCTCCCTCGTTATGATCCAATACCCGCACTTTCAGTGCACAAAAAGGGTAACAGATCCACAGATTCTCCGAAATAACCACGTCGATGCTACCTCTGAGTTGTTCCCCTTCCATAAAAAACAAACTGCCCCTCACATAGAACTTCCACGTCCTCATTACCTCTGAGTTGTTCTATGTACCCTTCATGGAGCCCACTCCTGCCATGTCCTTATTACCTCTGAGTGGGAAGGCTCCATCGATGAAACCCTTATATTTACCATGTCCTCATTACCTCTGAGTAAGTATGTTAGTTCTCTCCCAACTTATTATCCGTATCCAGAACCAGGGTACGCCAAGGATAATAGGTCCACAAAAAGTCTTCCATTGGGGCAACTACTACAAGCAAAGAATAGAGCGAATGTATTCTGTTCATTCAAAATTAGTTACATTCACATGACTACATCTCATGAGCAAGCCAGAAAAGTTCTCTATCATTTCATTCAGACAAAAAGCAAAAGATTATATTGATGTCCAAAAGAAGTGGAACACAAACTACAGCTGAAGAACCAAGACAAAAGACGGACATCTTTGGGAACCTACTAATCCTAGTCGCGGGGGCGCATATACCAATCCCTCAACCATCTACCATATGAAGGATCTACTTGAGCAAAATCCTCGTCCGAAGTAGGAGGGTTAGAACTCCCAAAGCTACCTCCGTCAGACTGAGGCTCCTCTTTCGCAGCAACTTCAATCGGCGCCAGCTCTTTCTTTTGCTCCTCCATTCTCGGCATCACCTCCTCCTCAATGAGGGACGGCTCTTGTTTGATGAAAGGAGGCAGCGACTCTTCCTTCACGATGATCTCAGCCTTCGGCAGGGATGCTGTAAGAATCAAAGATAAAAAAAACAAAGTTAGAAGGGCCTCATGTGGCCTAATCCAGACGAACTTATGTGGTCCTGTTTGAGAGGGCTTCATACGGCTCGATTCAGAGGGACTTATGCGGCTCTGTTCGAAGGGTCATTATGCGGTTCAGTTTGTGAAGCATCTATGCGGCCACTAGACAACTCCCATGCTGCTCGGACATGGGGTATACCCCCATACGGCTCGAACATAGGACGTACAGGCGGCCCGTACAATTTGAACAGTTCGACGAAAACGAGAAACGCATTAAAGGCTTGTGCATAAAGCATGCAACAGAGCCGTCCTTGTTAGGGTTTCGAAGTATACGATCTTCCCAGACCCTTACCAGCAATGGCGGGGTGAACGTCGGGGTGGACTTCCGGCGTCGTGGCTGACGAAGAAGCCACTCCCTTACCCTTCGTCGCAGTCGCAGCCTTGGAAGACTTGGGGGCCATTGGTGATTAATGAAGGAAGACGATGACAGCAACTTAGGGCAAGAAGAGTTGAAGGCAGAAGAAAGTAAAGAAGCCTCTCTACCCGAAAGACGCTCTTATTTATTGGCAGAAAGGGGGGACGCTTCGATCCGCGTGCTGCAAAACCGAATCTTCAGTCATTGAGGCAAATTCGAGGCAAATCCGAACCGACCCTTGGGATCCTGCCCCAAAAGGTGGCTTTAAATCTAAAGCAAATTAAGGGCAATAAATGAGATACATACGTGGCAAGAAGACGTGGCAGAGAGCATATGCGGCCAGACAGTCTATGCGGCCAGAAATGGCCCATGCGGCTAGGAAGGTCATGCGGCTAGGAAGGCCATGCGGCTAAGAAGTCCATGCGGCCAGAATATCCTATGCGGCTAAGAAGTCCATGCGGCTAGAATACCCTATCTGGCCAGAAGGGCTTATATATAGCCATGCTTCTTATTCAAAGTATTTCAATTTTTCAAATTGAAAACTTTGAAGGGGGTCTTGTAGAAGCATGGAAAAGGACAAGAAAAGTCCATACGGCTCCAAATAGAGGGAGCCTCATGCGGCTCAGGAATCCTTCAGAACTTTATGCGGCTGGAGACTCCCCAACAGCTCCATGTGGCTCAGGCAAAGACACGTAGCCATACGCTGTCCGCTTCTACAGCCGGCCATAAAGCCGCCTCCCAATTAATTGCTCTGACGACAGCTCTGACGCAATGAATGACAGCTCTGACACAATGAATGACAGCTCCGACATAAAAGCTGGAATGATGATGGCGTTCTCCTTGGGAAAAGAAGAAAATCTTTCTGGCAGGATCCGTCAAGTCCCAAGCACCCCTGTGCGGCTGCCATCCCTATACGGCTGCCAATCTTCATGCGGCTGTCCGCTTCATGCGACTGCCCGCTTCATGCGACTGTTTCCTTCATGTAGCTGCCCATTTCATGCGGCTGCGTCCTTCATGCGGTTGTCCACTTCATACGGCTGCCTCCTTCACAAGGCTGCCACCCTCATGCGGTTGTTACCTTCATGCGGCTAGCCATATGCGGTTCACATAGAGGCCGCACACGATAGAGAGACACGTGGCGGTCCTCACGACAGTTGAGACACGTGGCGATCCTCATGACAAGTTGAGACACGTGGCTGTCTTATCCCCTTGGAGTTATGGTTGCTCGCAGATCCTGACAACCAGATTTAGTAAAATTACCATTATTACTCAAATCAAATCTGATTTGTTGTGATTAAGCAAATTGGACACGTGGTGGGAGATCCGAGCTTGTCATGACAAATTATAAAGATTTATTGCAATCAGCATTAATTGTCCATAAAGATTTGCCGCAATCAAGAATCAATTGCCCAGATGTAATGCAATCAAGATTAATGGCCCAGATGATTGGCCGCCGACTTTTCAAGGGGGAAATCATTGCAAACCCTAATGATCACACCCCACTCCTATAAATAGTAAGGTGTCATTCCCTTGCAGAAGGATTGGATCCCGAGAAAAAAAATATAGCAAGGTGCCATTCCCTTGCAAAAGAGATCCTCTCCATCCGGCTGGACATACAGAGAGACAAAGGCGCGCACAAAAGAGTCTTCCCATCCTGTGAGCATTTCTTCATCAGAGCCAAGGCTACGTCTGATCGTCCAAGGAGTAAGGCAGAGCTGCCATCTCTTTCTCGAGCCTCTACCGTCACCCCCCAGAAAAAACTAAACAATTGTACTTAGATTGCTGTACCCATGTTTTCGTCCCTAGGCTTTCTTTGTACGAACGAGTTTGTATTGTGAAGTAAAAGTCCAGTCCTCCCATATAATTGTTCTGTTCTTTTATAATCAATGGCAAACACGATGGCAACTCTGCTGGGGACTAACTTCTCCACGGCTGAGGAGTTGGTGACGCAATCGAACGCAGCCAAACTTGGCTCCACTCAACAAATGCTGGTCGCCCGGTTCGACCAACAGGCGTTTGAAGAAATGCTCTCCGACGGGAGCACAAGTCCGGTCCAGCGGCGAGCCCGTACGAAGAAGGCCCGCAGGGAGTGGAGGCCCAAATCATTCGCTCCTCCCCAAGCTTTCGAAGAAGTACTCTCTGTTGCCCGAGATAACGGAGAAGTCTCGCTTGCGGCCCCACTTCAGACCATAGAGGACTCTGCTGTCCCTAAGTCCGGCAGAAGAAAATACTATAATGCTGGACTTGCAGGGGCAAAGAGGAATTCTATACAGCCCAAGCCGCATAAGGGCGCCAGCCGCATGGAGGCTCATGCGGCCGCAACTGCCAACCGCATGGAGAAAACTCAAGCGGCCACAAAAGTCAGCCGCATGTAGTAAGCCCATGCGGCCAGAAATTCCAGCTGCATGCAGGCAGCCTGCACGGCCATGACTTCTAGCCGCAAACAGAAGGGTCATGCGGCCACAAAGGATAGCTGTATGCAGACAGCCTGCACGACCAATGATTCCAGCCGTATATCATCTATCCCATGCGGCTCACGGTCAGTCTTTGACCGCCTCTCATACGGTCCTGGCCATGGAGGCCCTCTGGAGCATATGCCAGACTCTGTTGTGACCAGCTTGGACTCTTCCTATTATGCACTCTCAGGTGCTAGAAGGAAGAAGTCTCGGGCAGCACGGGCTCGACGAGCTCAGTCGGCTGTCCCAACTTCTGACTACCAGGGCGTCCCGCTGACTATTACTCGAGCCCCTGATGGAAAGTTGTACAGAACTACCCGTGTCCAGCCCCCGGCGGCCAACGAACGGGATAGTTATCAAGAATCTCCCAATAAGGATCAGGGGCAAGTACTCGCGCTACCCCCACATCAGGGAGAAGGTAGGAGGTCAACACACTCATGTGCTCAGGACTCCCAAGCCCACAAAGCAGGTAACTTGCGCAACATGATTCTTCACAAGCGCAAGAAAAGAGACAAAGATTTCATGTACAGAGAGTCCTGTCAAGGACATCAATGCACCTAAGTCATTGTCAACTGCTGCTGCAACAAGGCAGCAGTACAAAACGACCGGCGGTCCGTCTTTCAAAGGCTACAACACCCAAGCTCAGAAGACGAGGTGCTTCTCGTCGCCTCTTGGAATTCTGCTCTGAAGATTCCTGGCAGCGGTAGAGGGAAGAAAACAAATGCCTCCAGCTCGAAAATTTCAACCGGCGTAACCAAGAAATTCTCTTCTAAGCAGTTGTCTACCACCGTTACTGGAGGAGTTTACCAAGGTACCCACTCAAAGACAAAATCTGCCACACTTGGAGACTTGTCCTCCACATCTCTGGAAGACACTAGAGCCGGGGGTAGCATTCCTCCAAATATCCACAACAACCCGGTGTTCTGAGAAGATAATCTGGGGGAAATGGTTTACCCAACAGATGCAGTAGATCCCGACGTCTCCGAGGACGTCTACAATTCTCGGGACGAGGCAAGCTCTGAAGCTGGAGGTACCACTCTTTCTGAGTCCAAACCAGAGGAGAACATTCCCACATACCCTGACGACTTCTCTGTATAGGGGTATGACTCAGAAGGCACGTCCTCTACTATTCCTTCCATCTCTCCTTATGTGAGGACGGTATTCATGACAGACAGCAACCAAGAGGGTCCCAGTGATCGCCAACGCATCGACACTTTGGAGGCCATACTGCATGTCTTGGTCAAGTCCCTGGATGAGATCAAAGCAGCCTTTCCAACTCTGCAAGGAAGGACGCCTGGCCAAACAAGCTCGGGTCCCGCGGTCAATGCGGACTCGAACTCAGCTGCACCAAGCCCGGGCGATAATCCTCCTGAAATATCGGCTCCTACCACTGCAGACGAGGCCAGAGAGGCAAGAAGAGAGGTCCAGGAGCTCCGGGCCATGTTCCATGCCCGAGAAAACTGCCAAGACCTCAGGATACGACAACCGTATCCCGCTACGTGGAGAGATGTTCCCTTTCCACCAAAATATAAACTATTCCACATTAATCCATATGATGGGAAGACATCTGCAAGCAGATACATAACCTATTTCGAAGTCACAACCGACCATCTGTCTCATGACGACATCATCCTTACGCGGCTGTTCATCAAAGCATTGGAAGGGGTCGCCTTCGACTGGTACCGCAACTTGCCAGACAATTGCATCCACTCCTTCACCGGCTTCAAACGTATGTTTCTAGAGAGGTTCTACGAAGTAGGACAAGACGTGACAATGTCCACCCTCATAGATGTTATTCATGAGAAAAGGAGCTGACAAGAAACAATATCGAGCGGTTTTGCCAAACCGCGATGAAGCTGCCTTCCGGTAACCCTGATTCCTCCTTGATTGAAATTTGCCAAAAGAGACTGCTTCCCACAATAAGCCTCTGGATGTGCGAAAGTCAATTCAAGGATTGGAAGACGTTCATCATCAGTGCCACTAGCACAGAAGACAAGGTGAAGAAAGACCGCCAACTGGGATTGCACATCTCGGAAGGAGAAGACAAGGGCAAACGCCCTAACGTCAACAACAACAACGGTGGTAATTCCTCCAGCAACCAAGACAACAAGGGCAAGCAAGCTATGGTGGCCGACACAGCCCCAAAGTCCGAATCAAAGCTAGCAGAAAAGTAGTGGCCTCAGATGACCTACTCCTTCGAGGATGGCCATGTTAAACCCATCTTAGACATTCTCATCCAAGGAGGACGAATTCAGCTCCCTCCTCCCAGGCGTGAGCCTCGTCTTGCAGATATGGAGAGTCCCAAGTACTGTCATTACCATAGCTATGTTCACAATGCTACATAAGACTGCTACCAGCTAAAGCGATACATCCAACATCTCATCGATGCTAAGGCCCTGGCCAATGATTTCGAAGAGGTGACCGTGGCGGCCAACATGGTGTCAGTACAATTTGGCAGCTTCCCTCCAACAAAGACTCAAGACGGAGTAGTACCCGTCCCAGAGCAAAGATGGAGGTCGCTAACCTTCTACCTCCCCGAGACCAGGCAGCTGGTCTAGTGCCCCTTACCACATCACGGGGGAAGATCATGTGGTTCCATCCGGACTTGGTACCTGAGGTGACTCAGTCCGCACCTCCCTCCACCAGCCAGAAGAAGAATGGGAAAGTCAAATCATGCTGCACGATCTCGACAGAGGTCGAAGAAGCTACTGCTGTTGTTACCCGCTCCGGCGCACAAACCCAACCTCCACCGGGTAACTCAGCTGAAGACCATCAGACGACAGCCGCTGATGCTCCCGGATCCTCGCAGCCTTCGACGACCAACAAACCTAGGCCGAAGGAGACTCGCTTCGACAAACCGCTCCGAAGGAAGATGCCTCATGGGCTGGAGAGGCCGTACAACTTTGACATCTTGGCGCAATTGGCCAACATACCGTCCAAATTATCGATATACGAACTCCTGAGACTCTCCAAAGATATCCGTGTCGCACTAAGCGAGGCACTCCAGAATGCCGACGCATATCTGGCTCAGACCAATCTCACTGGGGAAAGCTCGCCTGCAGATCTCCAGGACAGCGCTTGCACAGGGTCAATGCCGAACATTGTCTTCACTCCGCAAGATATGCTCATCAAGACCAACCTGCATGATCGCCCTTTGTATTATATTGGGTACATTGGCGATATGAAGGTGGATCGGATGCATATTGATCACGGTTCTTCCATAAGCATTATCCCGAAGAGCTTACTACACCATCTGCGCATCCTAATGCATCGCTTGATGCCGACAAGCATCGCCATCAGCGATTTTAATTCGGGCAGGAGCTACCCGATCGGGAAGATTCGCCTGAAGTGCCAAATCGGCGACCTTCAGTCAGAAGTGACCTGTTATGTCATAGATGCGGACACTTCCTATAATATTCTCCTGGGGCGTCCTTGGATACACGATTACATGATTGTTCCTTCCACACTGTACCAGTGCTTCAAGTACATCGACAAGCACGGCCTCGTAGGACAGAATTTGTCGACATTGATCCCTTTAAAGGGGTCGAATCCTACTACTCAGATTTATGCTTATACGAGAAGTCGAAAAAGCATCTTGCCGAAGGAGAGACTCAAGCTCAAACTGAGACAACATCTGGATCAGAAGAATCTCTGACGATCCACCTACAAGCCCGCAAGCCTGACATAAATGCGCCCCTTACAGCCACTCTGCATAAGGACGCGATCAGCCTCTCTGTGCAGAAGGAGCAGATGATAATCCGACTGCCAAGGTCTGGCCAAGCACCACAACAGAGCTACTGACAATCGGGCTGCTTAAAGCTAATCAGCAACAAACAGGAGAGCTCAATCCCTCTGTCAAGCCGATGACAATTCGTCTTCCCAGAATGAATCGGCAACCGAAAGCTAAGCCAGGGACTACTAGCCAGCCAACAACGCCCCGCCTAGCACCGAGCACCAAACTAGGGGTGGTTAGTACGCTAACGACTCCACGTTCTGCTCCACCCATGGAGCCCCTGATAATCAAGCTGTCCAAGTCATCCTCTCAGTCCTCATTTACACAGGGGGGTAGCTAAAGAAGAGTCAGAACTGGCCAAGTATGTGGCTGCTTACACTGATGTGCCATCTGCAGATGATATAATCCAACTAGAAAAGATATCTTACTTCATCAATAAAGGGTTATCTTTGCATTATCTCGAGCTTAATAAGCTTTGTACAATGTATGCTTTGAAACACGGCATAGGCACTCACCTGCACACATAAGTAACAAATGTCTACACCGTAAACCAACTAACTCCAGTGGAAGATGCTTAACACATAATCGAGGGAGAGGATCATCCAATCGTCTTCGGCCGGAGGAATGACCCACAACCCTTTAGTGTAGAAGAAGTTGATCTCGAACCCGACACCGGAAGATTGCCCCTTTATCTGTATAGTTTCCAATCCAAGTACCTTATGCAAAAACAAGGGTATGATCTGGAAACTACACTAGGCTTAAACTACGGCACTGGACGGCGATTACCCTTACAATCGTCGGTCCCGACTGGGAAACCACGAGACTATTACAAAAAAACCAGATGCGGGCTAGGTTATGTTACGCCGACAACAACCCCTAAAAGCTCAGACGAGGAATGCGACTGGCACTCACACTCAACCGGATCACCCACTTCTGATTCGAATGTCAGCATCGGGGACATGCTCAGGCAAGTTTGGTCCGTCAATATGGCATTTGTCGACGCCTACGAAGAAGATGAAGACATTCTTGAACTTCTCGAATTAGAGCCGTGGGCACAATAACTAGATACGCAGTGGGAGAAGCGGTTCGAACAATGAGAGCCTCCTACCGAGGATGAGGTTGTACAAGTCGATCTCGGTGATGAGTCCTCTCCAAAGCCCATCTTCGTCAGCAAGAATCTGACAGACGAAGAGCAAGAATCACTACTACAACTCGTCAGAGAATACATCGACGTGTTCACTTGGAGCTACAGAGATATGCCAGGCTGAATCCCGAGATTGTACTTCACAAGCTCAACATCCGTCCGGACGCAAAATCGGTCAAGCAACAGCATCGACGGTTCTGTCCCGACGTCATGAATGCCATTGAAGCTGAGGTCAACAAACTGATAGCCAGCAGCTTCATCCGTGAGGAACAGCATCCTGACTGGGTCGCCAACATAGTACCAGTCCTCAAGAAAAGAGGAAAAATTTGAATCTGTATCCAACTTTTGCAATCTGAATGAGGCGTATCCTAAGGATGAGTTCCCTCTCCCTATCACAGACATCATGATCGACAACACCTGCGGCTTTGAGTGTATGTCATTCATGGACGGTTTCTCGGGGTACAACCAAATCAAGATATTCCCTGATGGCAAAAAGCATACATCATTCTGAACACCAATTGGCAAATATTGCTACACAGTCATGCCTTTCGGGTTAAAGAATGCTGGCGCCACCTATCAAAGAGCTATGAACGTCATCTTTAGAGACCACTTGCGCAAGACAGTGGAATGCTACGTCGACGACATCGCCGTCAAGAGCCGCTCTAAAGAAGATCATCTGTACGATCTGAGGACAGTGTTCGACCTGATGCGAGCGCACAATTTGAAGATGAATCCTACAAAATATTTCTTGGGCATATCCAGCGGGAAGTTCTGGGGTTTCATCATTACCTCCCAGGGTATCCACGTGGACCCCGAGATGACGAAGGCAATCATGGAGATGGGTCCCTCGAAAAATCTCCGTAAACTTCGAGGCCTTCAAGGGAGGCTAGCATACATCAGGATGTTTATCTCCAACCTTTCTGGACGATGTCAACCTTTCACCCACCTCATGAAGAAGGGCATTTCATTTGTATGGGATGAAGAATGCCAGCGAGCCTTCGACAGCATAAAGAATATCTGACGAACCCTCCAGTCCTAGTGGCCCCGGTTGCTGGAAGGCCATTCCTGCTCTATGTACGAGCAATAAAACATTCTCTCGGGGCTCTGCTAGCACAAAACAATGAGGCAGGTCACGAATAGGCTATATATTATCTCAGCCGAATGATGATGGGGCCAGAGCATCGATACACTGCCGTAGAGAAAGAGTGCCTTGCTCTGGTTTTTGCCATTCAAAAGACGCGACACTACGTCACGGGACAAACTATCTATGTCATATCAAGAGTCAACCCCCTCAGGGTCCTCATGACTAAACCAGGTGCACTCAGCTTTCGCCTCGCTACCTGGGTGATATTACTGTCCCCCTACCACATGATCTTCGTCCAGCAAAAGGCTGTTAAAGGTCAAGCTCTGGCAGACTTTTTAGCAGCCCATCCAGGTTCGGAGTCAACCAAAATAGACGAAGAGATTCCAGACGAGGTCGCTAATTCAAATGTGGCCTCCCATGATACCATATGGCGATTGTTCTTCGACAGCGCTTCTAGAACCGGGCCCAAGGGCAACATCGTCGCTGGAGTCGGAGTAGTGCTGATTTCTCCCACCGGGTTGGTGATCAATCGAGCTTATTCCCTCACGGAGCCCTGTTAAACAATGTGGCCAAGTACAACGCTTTGGTCATTGGCCTCCGACTTACAAAACAGCTAGGGGTAGAGTACCTTGAAGCATACGGCGATTCGCAGCTAATCGTCAATCAGATCCGGTGTTCATACGAAGTTCGTCATGAAGATATGATCCCCTATCACCAAATAGTAGTTGACATCATCTCGTCCCTGGAGGTGTTATTCATAGATCACGTTCCCAGGCTCCAGAACATTGAAGCCGATGCCCTAGCAGGCCTTACCGCTTCCTTAGCAGTTTCGAATCATGCTCATCATCTGGTTGACATCATAGGCCGTGAGTTGGTCTGTCCCAGGAATAATGTTCAATGTGTTAAGAGTTACCCCACACTGACCGTCAATGAAGCACCAGACTGGAGACAACCATTCATTGACTTCGTAGTCTACGATGTCCTGCCAAAAAATCTGAAGGAAGCCACTTCTATAAGAAGACGTTCCCTCAGATTCTTCTAGGATACAGAGACGAAAATGCTATATCGACGATCATATGATGGATTACTGTTTCGATGTCTGTCGAATATAGAGGCCAAAGAAGCCGTGCGTGAAGCTCATGATGGCATCTGTGGGGCCCATCAGCCTGGCCCGAAACTACAGGATCACCTTCGACGAATGGGCTATTACTGGCCCACTATGGTAGCAGACGCGATAGACTATGCAAGAAAGTGCAAAGCCTGTCCAGTCCATGCAGATTTCATCCATCAACCATCCGAGTTCTTACATCCGACGGTGGCATCCTGGCCCTTTGATGCATAGGGAATGGACATCATTGGTCCTATCACTCCACATTCGTCCAGAGGACATCGTTTCATACTCGTATTCACAGATTACTTCTCCAAATAGGCGGAGGCTGTTCCGCTGGCAGAAGTGAAGACTTCAAACGTGATCATCTTCCTCAAGCATCACGTCATCTATGGCTTTAGACTGCCCCGAAGGATCATCCACGACAATGGTCCGCAGTTCGCAAGCCACGCCTTCTATCGGTTTTGCAACAAACACCGAATCCAGAATATTGCTTCAACACCATACAACCCGGCGGCTAATGGTCTGGCTGAAGCATTCAACAAAATAATCATCAAGCTTCTCAAGAAGTTCGTGTCATCAAACAAACGCGACTGGAATAAAATGCTCGACGAATGCTTATGGGCGTACCGTACTACCATACGGACTGCCACCGGGAACACACCATTCTCTCTGGTATACGGAAGCGAGGCAATTCTTCCACTGGAGACTCAAATCCTCTCACTCCACGTCGCTCTCACATACAGATTGACGACAATGATAATCATCATCGCCGACTACAAGAGTTGGAGGCCCTAGATGAGAAGCGCCTATTAGCTCAACAACGAATCGAGCTATACCTGGCACGTATCTCCGGAGCCTTCAATAAGAAGTTTAAAATTAGAACATTCCAAGTGGACGACCTCGTTCTGGCAGTTCGGAGGCCGATGGTTATGACTCAAAACCGCCGGCATGTTTCAACCAAAGTAGGAAGGCCCGTTCATCATCGATGCTGTATTCTCCAATGGAGCTTACTGCCTCGCAAAACAAAATAGAGACTTGCTCATGTTGCCCATCAACGGCAAGTTCCTAAAGAAGTATTATGTCTGAAACAACATCTGCTAAAATAATGAGTTACGTACCCGCTGGCACCGCTGAACTCACATCCCGCCTTTAAATCTGCCAAAATGATGAGTTATGTACCCGCTGGTACCGCTGAACTCACATCCCGACTACAAATCTTCTAGAATGACGAGTTATGTACCCGTAGGTACCGCTGAACTTAAATTTTGATCCCAAATCTCCAGATTATCGAGTTATGTACCCGCAGGTACCGCTAAATTTATACTCTGGTCACTACAAATGAATCTATATCGCATCTTTTAGGTAGTAAGTCATGTATGATCATACCTCTGAACTTTCCTCCTAAAAGACCTTCCTCTTTATGATCCAATACCCGCACTCTCAGTGCACAAAAAGGGTAACAGATCAACAGATTCTCCGAAACAACCACGTCGATGCTACCTCTGAGTTGTTCCCCTTCCATCAAAAACAAACCGCCCCTCACATAGAACTTCCACGTCCTCATTACCTCTGAGTTATTCTATGTACCCTTCATGGAGCCCACTCCTGCCATGTCCTCATTACCTCTGAATGGGAAGGTTCCATCAAAGAAACCTCATATTTACCATGTCCTCATTACCTCTGAGTAAGTATGTTAGTTCTCTCCCAATTTATTATCCGTATCCACAACCAGGTTACGCCAAGGATAATAGGTCCACAAAAGTCTCCCATTGGGGCAACTACTACAAGCAAAGAATAGAGCAAATGTATTCTGTTCATTCAAAATCAGTTACATTCACATGACTACATCTCATGAGCAAGCCAAAAAAGTTCTCTATCATTTCATTCAGACGAAAAGAAAAGATTACATTGATGCCCAAAAGAAGTGGAACACAAACTACAGCTGAAGAACCAAGACAAAAGACGGACATCTATGGGAACCTACGAATCCTAGTCGCGGGGGCGCATATACCAATCCCTCAACCATCTTCCATATGAAGGATCTACTTGAGCAAAATCCTCGTTCGAAGTAGGAGGGTTAGAACTCCCAAAGCTACCACCGTCAGACTGAGGCTCCTCTTTCGCAGCAACTTCAATCGGCGCCAGCTCTTCCTTTTACTCTTCCATTCTCGGCATCACCTCCTCCTCAATGAGCGATGGCTCTTGTTTGATGAAAGGAGGCAGCGGCTCTTCCTTCACGATGATCTCAGCCTTCGACAGGGATGCTGTAAGAATCAAAGATAAAATAAACAAAGTTTGAAGGGCCTCATGCGGCCCAATCCAGACGAACTTATGTGGTCCTGTTTGAGAGGGCTTCATGCGGCTCGATTCAGAGGGACTTATGCGGCTCTGTTCGAAGGGTTATTATGCGGTTCAGTTTGTGAAGCGTCTATGCGGCCACTAGACAACTCCCATGCGGCTCGGACATATGGTATACCCCCATGCGGCTCGAACATAGGACGTACAGGCGGCCCGTACAATTTGAACAGTTCGATAAAAACGAGGAACGCATTAAAGTCTTGTGCATAAAGCATGCAACAGAGCCGTCTTTGTTAGGGTTTCAAAGTATACGATCTTCCCAGACCCTTACCAGAAATGGCGGGGTGAACGTCGGGGTAGACTTCAGGCGCCGTGGCTGACGATGAAGCCACTCCCTTACCCTTCGCCGTAGTCGCAGCCTTGGAAGACTTGGGGGCCATTGTCGATTAATGAAGAAAGACAAAGACAGCAACTTAGGACAAGAAGAGTTGAAGGCAAAAGAAAGTAAAGAAGCCTCTCTACCCAAAAGACGCTCTTATTTATAGGAAGAAAGGGGGGACGCTTCGATCCGCGTGCTGCAAAATCGACTCATCAGTTATCGAGACAAATCCGAACCGACCCTTGGGATCCTGCCCCAAAAGACAGCTTTAAATCTAAAGCAAATCAAGGGCAATAAATGAGATACATACGTGGCAAGAAGACGTGGCAGAGAGCATATGCGGCCAGACAGTCTACGCGGCCAGAAACGGCCCATGCGGCTAGGAAGGTCATGCGGCTAGGAAGGCCATGCGGCTAAGAAGTCCATACGGCCAGAACATCCTATGCGGCTAAGAAGTCCATACGGCTGGAATACCCTATGCGGCCAGAAGAGCTTATATATATCCATGCTTCTTATTCAAAGTATTTTAATTTTTCAAATTGAAAACTTTGATGGGGGTCTTGTAGAAGCATGGAAAAGGACAAAAAAAGTCCATGCGGCTCCAAACAGAGGGAGCCTCATGTGGCTCAGGAATCCTTCAGAACTTTATGCGGCTCGAGACTCCCCAACATCTCCATACGGCTCAGACAAAGACACGTGGCCATACGCTCTTCGCTTCTACAGTCGGCCATAAAGCTGCCTTCCAATTAATTGCTCTGACGACAGCTCTGACGCAATGAATGACAGCTCTGACGTCAAGTCCCAAGAACCCCTATGCGACTGCCGCTTCATGCGGCTGCCATCCCTATGCGTCTGCCCGCTTCATGCGGTTGTTTCCTTCATGCGGCTGCATCCTTCATGCGGCTGTCCACTTCATACGGCTGCCTCTTTTATGCGGCTGCCTCCTTCACAAGGCTGCCACACTCATGCGACTGTTACCTTCATGCGGCTAGCCATATGCGGTTCACTTAGAGACCGCACACGATAGAGAAACACATGGCGGTCCTCACGATAGTTGAGACATATGGCGGTCCTCACGATAGTTGAGACACGTGGCAATCCTCATGACAAGTTAAGACACGTAGCTGTCTTATCCCCTTGGAGTTATGGCTGCTCGCAGATCCTGACAACCAGATTTAGTACAATCACCATTATTACTCAAATCAAATCTGATTTGTTGTGATTAAGCAAATTGGACACATAGCAGGAGATCCGAGCTTGTCATGACAAATTATGAAGATTCATTGCAATCAGTATTAATTGCCCATACAGATTTGGCGCAATTAAGAATCAATTGCCCAGATGTAATACAATTAAGATTAATGGCCCAGATGATTGGCTGTCGACTTTTTAAGGGGGAATTATTGTAAACCCTAATGATCACACCCCACTCCTATAAATAGCAAGCCTTGCAGAAGGATCAGATCCCGAAAAAAAAATATAGCAAGGTGCCATTCCCTTACAAAAGAGATCCTCTCCATCCGGCTGGACACACAGAGAGACAAAAGCGCGCACAGAAGAGTCTTCCCATCCTGAGAGCATTTCTTCATCAGAGCCAAGGCTAGGTCTGATCGTCCAAGGAGTAAGGTAGAGCTGCCGTCATTTTCCCGTGCCTCTACCGTCACCCCCCAAAAAAAACTAAACAATTGTACTTAGATTGCTATACCTAGGTTTTCGTCCCTAGGCTTTCTTTGTACGAGCGAGTTTGTATTGTGAAGTAAAAGTCCAGTCCTCCCATATAATTATTCTGTTCTTTTATAATCAATGGCAAACAATTGTCTCAAGACAACCCAATAAGATAATTGGCTCATGACAGTCCGATAGGTTAAACTAAAATTAAGAATACGAAATGGTCGCGAATAGCTCGTGCACGAGTGACGGAACAAACGATTCCAAGGCAGCGACCATGACATCGTGATCGGCTTAGACAGAATCATGGCTTACGGGTGGCTTGTATGCGACCTCGGGCACACAAGAGACGTAAGGTCGGGTATTACATAGACTATAGACTATCTAGGTGTACCAGCCATCACGCTTGACATATGCGAATACAAAGAGGAACATGTCCAAATGGCATATGGTGCCAACGACAGTTGTATATTGATTAAGTTGGCCCAATTACGACAATCCGCATGCGAGACCTTGCATTAAAATAAGTAAATCTGACTAGCTGAATATGCTATGTTACTGAATGAAACATATCTAAACAACAGTTGAGTATAACACATACTGACAACTTGAGTAAGCTGAACAACTATGGAACTGAATGAAGCACCTTCCAAACAGGCTTGAATATAACACAACAAATGAACTAGAGTACTTCATATAAATGAGTTAGAAACACGCCCTTGACACTTTTGGATACTTATGCAAACCTGTCAATTTGTAATGCATAATATGTTGGCTAACTTGGTTTACTTTAGACAGGGATGATCATACGGTAAGTATGGTAAGTTGTGCATGTTTTATTTATACGACACTTGAAAATGATTACACGGAATAGGCTTTGAATGTTATGCCATAAAACTGATCCTAAGGAAAGATTAGTACGAAAATAAATGATAGATGGAGCATAAAAGTAAAATGAACGTATTTTGTAATGATAGTGAGTGGGCGAGCTAGCCTCCCCACCAGTGCATAACAATATACTGATAATCACATAGTCTGCTTACAAGGTGCAGGAGAACCACGTCGGGTGTGGAGACTTCCCTTAAACGTGCTGAGGTGCGGTGCTAACTTTGGAGACTTGGAGCATTGCAAATGAACTAAAGCACCATATACGGGACATAATGTATCGAAACATCGCCATAAATCATTCCATCTTGTAAGCCACTTGGTATGCCTTTTATGTTTTGAGAGAGAGAGAGCTTGAGTGAATTGTATCTCGATATAACGCCGCTTGTACTACTTCTTGAATATCAATAAGACTATTGAGTTTGTTTCAATTTGTGTTCATTTACTTCCGCTGCGAACGGGGACACTCTGTACGACTCTGTGGCCTAGCTTTAATCGATTGTTTCTGGACTTGGCCTTGCATGAGCGCAACCTAGTCTTGTACGGCATCACGCCTTAGCGAGGACGATCGCTCCTCCGGGAGCGGGACGTGACAGGAGAGACCTCCCGTTGCTCTATTTTTTACGCCGCACTTGAGTTTGTTTTGGCTTTGGTTTTTTGAATGCATTTTCGTGAATATTTTCCTGAATGTTTTCATGGCTTGCATTTCAAACTCGTATTTACATATTGAACTCCTTGAATAATACAGTATTCTAATCAGTTGCTTATATGATTTCAGGTAATCGCATAGGCGACGTCTAGTACGACCAACAAATCTCTTGCCTCGAATAGAAATTAAGGTGAGTGGCTGACCTCCTTCACCTCGACCCTCTATCTCAAAAACTAAAACTTGGGATAACTGTGTCAAATTAGAATGATTTACTCGAAAAATACAAGTTTCACGCTCAAAAAGAGAAAAGATAAGGTTCTAGAAAAGAGATAGCATTATTTCATGATCTACAAAACCAAGAAATGAATGAATTATAAAGTTATCGTAACGATACCATAAAATGTGCCTTAAATCACTTGTTAACATAGCATGGTCATGGAAAACTTATATACAAGGGCGATTGTTTCTTTGGACGATATTCCGGGGCCACGGGACCGATCCGGCCTAGGAAGAAACACGATAGCTATGCTGGATTGTACTGCGTGTATTCGGTGCTCCTTAAACGGGGCTCGCTACCCGTATTGAACATGCACCGTCTAAACCAAGCTATGTCCAGAATAGTTTTAATGCCAATAACATCCGCAATTATTCACTAGTTAAACTTATGTTATGCAATATAACATGGAAGAACATGGTAAGCTTTATGTTGCACGACACGCTCTGCCATAGGTAAGTTCTAGCGTAAATTCTTCTTAATTATGTTTCCTCAAATTGCTTACATAAAACTGACTAGGATGGCTAGAAAGATCACTAAAACAAGTTGCATGTTATATCTAAATTCTTGAACCAAATGGGAGCATGGAGAATAATTAGCCACTCGCTAGTACACGTTGATTGTACTGATCCTCGCTCTCTACAGGTGCTATAAATCAGGAGGAGCGTGCCGCGTGACTGAAGGCAGCGCTCGTATGTTTTGAAGCTTCGTCCGTGCGTGGGAAGCCTTGACTCAATCTCTTTTGAAGACTCCGCAACTGTCCAAACTGAGATGTCTCGACTCTCCCCTATCTCAGGTGTCTGCATACTTTGGTTGTATAAAAGGGTACGGTGTATGGAATAGCTATCTCATCGATGTTCACTTTGTAATGGAGTCACTTTGTAGCCCGTACGGTACCTTGTATCGAGTCTATAATATAATGTTCATTATCAACAAAGCTCATGTTTCTTCTATATAATGTGTTCAATTTACTCTGCGCACTCTCTTGTTGTTGTGTTTCGGATAACCTTATGACTATGCCTTGTGCGATTGCAACTTAGGTTCGTACGACATCGTGTCCGGGAGACGACTATCGATTTTACAGAATTAGGGCATAACAGATATAACTGTCCATGAGGCCTCTTCTGTCCTCCAGTTTGATCTACTATCCTCTGGGAGGTATATTCATGTCGCCTTACTGCTCACAAAATTGTATCAAATGTCTGGTGCTCAAACTGTTCCACAGCTAGAATAATCTCTAGGTGGAGTTTCTGTTGGAATCGTTGTGCTCGGTCCAATTCGGTCGCCACCAAGGTGGGAGAAAACCGACTAAGTCTAGAAAACTCGACCGCATATCCCTCGACCATCCTTTTTATCTTCTTGAGATTATTAAACCTTGTCTACAGCTCATACCGAGCTACCGTATCAAAGTACTTCGTCTGAAACTTATCGCTGAATACTGTCCATATGACAGGCGTCGCCAATCCAACTGCTTACATCACCCACCAGCTGTGGTCTGTCCAATAACTGTAGGCGCACGACGGCCACCTTCTTTTCCTCTGAAATTTAAGCTGCCTCTAGAACAACCTCTATATCCTGAAGCTAAGCATCAGCAGTAATAGCATCTTTACTTCCGTCAAAAAAATGAGGGTTCAGGCGCTTGAAGCTGTTAGCCGTATTATTCTCTTGATAACTAACTCTGCCCATGATATCTTATACTGTCTAGTGTAGACAATCACTTCGATGGTCTTGTGATGCAAGCAAGTCCCGAATGAGTCCCATTAGGGTTCTATTATCAGGCTCTGTAGGCTGGACTGGCTGAACTGGCGGCTCTTATTCCCTGGAAGGGAAGACTCGGGATGCTGCTCCTGAGTACTGGGCTTTGTCCTCAGGTTGCTGCTGGTTCACTTGTTGCTGGTTCTTTGGGGGTGCTCCACCTGGCTGAACGGTAGGACCAGAAACAATGCCACTGAAGAAAATAACATAGAGAACAATAAGGAAGGACCAAGATAGATCAAGGATAGAAGCATATTATCATGTCAAGGATGTGAAATATTAGAAAGCACAAGTAGAGATCAAGGGCGAATGCTGATTAAGACATCTATTCAGTAAACTCTTACACATTTCATTTACAAGACCTGCATGGGCCACCACTTAAACCGTGTCACTTTCCAGAACCAGAATACTAGAGAGCGGGGGACAGGCACAGCCAGCTACGTACAATAAAGTGAAACCCACCTCGCAATACGGTCATGGCTGTCTAGATGTATGAGGGTTTATCTACAAGCCATCAGTCTCTCATAGTCAAGAACAAACCTAGTATCTCAATCTCAAGCAAGCAAGTAAATGTTACAAGATGTTAGATCATCAGACATACAAAGTAAGGCATCCCAAACAATATATATTCAGATGATCATGAAGCTAGTCATACAAAATATAAAGACTCGCAAGAGTTAAGTCATACATGATCAACCCTAGAATTTGTCAATTATGTTACAACCCTTAGGCAAACAGAAATTAAGTTTCAACATGAGCTGACACTTGTTCGACGGCTAAATACCTCAAAAGAATAATTTTCAATAGTGTGGGAGAGCAAAATAAGAAACCCACTTGTTGCCAGGGTTACGCTTGGTGTTTACCATTTGGCGAGAAGGCGGGTAGATCCTCGGGTGCTACTCTAAAATCTGGCCATACAAAAAGAGCTGGGTCAGCCCCTAGAAAGAGCAAGTGCCACAAGGGAAGCTCCACTTAGGAACTAAAACCAACATATAATAAATGAAGTATTGATAAAGAGCATAGTTAAATAACATAAAAGACTGTGTTAACATACAACATAAGTTTGTAGTAGGAGGAACAAAAGGTGGAATATAATTCCCATGTTAATCATGAGACAATTCATTCAAGCACGGTCAATCAAGACCTACGGCTTGCTATTGTTAGCTAACTAGGGTTATCACAAACTTAGTTACTAACAAGATGCAATGAGATGTTCCCGCAGTCACAAGCCCTGTAGACTATCCAGGTTATCCAGGCGAGGGTTACAAGAGTTATCAAGATTACTGGTGTACTTTAGTGCTTATGATTCAAGAAGTGCAACACATGACAGTGTGCTGAAAACATGCCCTACTCGTTGGCAGACTACAAGTCCACAGGTGTGGCCAGGATAATAGGATCGCCTGTAACTGGAAAATCTCTCTATATTAACTACTTGACCAATCTAGTCATTAACCTAGTCAGATTCGTTATGAATCTCTGACCGTGGTAACCAGGAATCCATGTCCTATACATGATGCAAGACGAGTCATATAGCTTGTACAGGCACAATCAACCACAGGATCAAGGCAAGAGTTACACTAGCAAGATAGGAATAGTTTTCACAATAGTAATCAAGATTATACATGTCATGTCAGGTTTGATTGTCATGTCAAGAGTGCGCCTCAACGGGCCACTATCTAGATTATCAAGATGGGATCATGATATCATGTTCAAGTCAAGTTCAAGTTACTAGCTCAAGACTATCAAGTGCTAAGTCGGGTCGTCCCAATTTAGGCCAAGTATAGAAGACATGCAAAGAAGATCGAGAACACCCATGGATGATTGAAACTATCAGTCGCATACAAACTCTAACTAAAGAGAGACATGAAGATTCTTGAAGCCAAGACAAAGATATATAACTTTTATGTTTTGAGTTTTACGAGATTCTAGCTACAAAATAGCTTAAACGGGCAGGAATAGTCATTTAGAGTGATTCGCACATGGGTGCACTGCGCGCATGGGCAAAACTGCCTACGGCGCACGAATTGCGCAAGCACGGTACGCAGTCTATGCACTGAGCGCAAAATGTACAACGTATACGTGCAAAATTTCCTATGGCATACGGATCGCGCAAGCACGGTACTTGGCGCGCGGCAATGAATGGCACGGGCACGCGGCCAACGAATCGTGCACCGTACGGGTGCACGACACGTATGGCACGGAGGCACGACACGCGGGCGCACGGCCAATAAATTATACATCACACGGGTGCACGGCGTACATGGCGCGGAGGCACGACGTATGGGTGCGCGGCTAGCGAATGGCGCTAGCACGCACTGTTCATCGTCCCGACAGCGCCGAAGATGTGTCGGAACCCATGAACACAAAAATGCCATAACTCCTTTATATGAAGTCGTAATCAAGCGATTCAAAAGCTAAAATTGGGTAGAATTAAATTCCCCACAACATGGAACCATAAATAACAAAGTTTAAGAGATCGAAACTAAGAAAAACTGAGAAAACTACAAACTTAGATCTTCAAAAATATAACCATCAAAACCAAAATATCCAAGTTCTAAAGAGGCTTAGAATCAAGCATGGAAGACAATAGAATAATAAAATTTGTGATCCATCATGAAGCAAGTTCCACTTGCCTATGGCTTGGTAGGTGGGAGGGCTAATGAAGAAGATGGAGAAATAAATGAAAAGTAAATTAGGGGAGAAAGAGGAGTTGGTATTTATACAAACCCTTCTTATCTCAAACCAAAACAAACCAAGTCAAGCCAAGCCAAGCCAAGTTAACATGCCATGATGAACCAAGGTGAACCAAACCAAGTCAAGATTAAACCAAGACTAGGCTAAGCAAGACAATTCAAAACATGGGTCACCTAACAAATATCAGAAATTCGTACACGTATACTGAAAATACGTATAACGAAAAATGAGAGTGACAATAATTTAGGATAATATTTGAAGTTATAGCGTAAATATATTTTTATAAATCAAAACTTAATTTAAAATACTTCAGAAAAATCTTTTTGTTTCCAAAAACTCTTTATGTTTTTCAAAACTAATTTTAAAATTAATATTTAATAAAAATCCAAAATAGTAACCAAACATCTTTTATACTTCCAATAATAAAATTAGGAAAATCACTAACATTAATGAATACTCGTAAACCATAATTTTGAAACAGTTTTTTGAAAGCCGACAAACAACAAAATATGTTTTTAAAAAGTCTCGCCAAAAATCACCTTTATGCACAATAATTAAAATATATAAATAATTTAAAAAATAACTTAAAAATTCGGGAATAGGAGTTACAATTATAAATGCTATATTTTACTTAATTTGTCATGGTTCGTATTGCGACTTGATTTCTGACACGTGACTGTGTATCATGACTCGCAATTTCGTCACATGACATCAAGTTCCGAATCTTGCTTGATATAGGTTTCTAAATCTTGTTTGGACATGATTCTGATATGACGTGACTCTGTAATCAGATCAGACTATTGTTTGATATTGATATATAGAAATATGTACTCTGAGAATCAGTCTGACTATTTTCTGATATTGATTTATGGAAATATGTACTCTGTACATCAGTTCTGACAATTGACTGATATTATTTTTGAATCTCGAGAAAGGGAAAATACCAAGTAGACATGTGGATAAATTCTCTATTTTTGACTAATAATTCGACATACACTACACGTATGCTCGAGTCGTTCCAATCTGAGTAAAAGCCTAGCTGCTCCAAATGGTATTTCAAAACACGTAGATTGTGAGTCGTGTCTGATTCATTGTTGTTCTCGTGGGTAGTCATATTTATCATGCTTTATTATGATTCTCATCGTTTCTCGTATTACAGTTTTTATGATCCTAACAACATTCTATGTTGTATTATCGAGATTTATTTTTTGTATTTATTTTTGGTCACACCCTGCTCCCGTAGGAGCGATCGTCCTCGCTAATGTGCAATGCTGTGTGAGCCTAGATTGCGCTCACGCAAGGCAGGTCCGTAATGGCCGATTAAAGGCTAAGCAACGGGGGTCGTTGTCACTACCACATTTTAGCTTGAGGGCATTTTTGGTTATTTTGAAAATTTTAAATTTAATTTGATTTGTTTGAGTGATGGTTGTTATTTTTGACCTTTGCTAGTTGAGACTTTAGAGACTAGCCTAGATATTGACTTTGACTATGCTGACTTGGTCATGGTGGGACCCTATTCTAACTTAAGTCGACCCAAGTTGACTTGTTTGACTAAGTTGCATGAAGAGATTAGGTGTTATAGGTGTTTGAACAAATAGCTAAGGGAATGAACCAATTTGATTTTGCACTTATCCCATAGCCCACTAGCCATCAACCCAAACCCTAATTTTCCTACATGTGATCGGCCCCCTAGGGTTTCCCCCTTCCTATTTAATCTCTCATATTTCATTCTTGCCTCTTTTTACACCACTTTTACTTTTGGCAAGAACAAGGTTGGGCCCCCTTTGCAATCTTTCCTAATTTCTTTATTTCTCTTCCTTTTTGACTCTAGTCTTTTGTATTAGGATCTAATTATTGTCTACTTACTGTTTGTGGTAAGAAATCATAGCTTTTGTGCAATTTGGGGCTTTTGAGTTACTAGAGGGATTCTTCTATATTGAGCTTTTTCATTGAGTTTGACACTCAATAGGTAAACCCCCAAACAACCTCTATTTTTTGATTTATTTGCATGAATGCATAGATCTTGGTGTCCCCTAGCTGTGGAGTTAGTCTTGTGTGATTTTGTGTCATTTTGGTGTCCGTATCGGACACGTATCATAGGTTGTATGAATGTGTTTGATGAAATGTCACCAAGATAATTTTTTTCTGTTTTTACAAAACTTTTTAATTGAATCCTTAGATCTATATGTGTTATATGATTTCATATTGTTCTGAGCTGTCCTCATGTCGTATTCGAGTCGAAACAGGGCATGGACACGCTCGCACGCAAGCCGTGCGCATGTCCTGCTACTTGCTGTGTCGTGTGCACAGGATACGACACGATATGGCTCAATATTTTTATGACATGAAGAGGCAGTGACTGACACCTTCTGCATGCAATATAAGGCAAATCCTTCGAGTTATTCGTGAGGAATCAAACTCACATGGGGATTGCACTGTGCGTGCACAGGCGAGTGTCGGGCTCTGATACGGCTCTCGTGACACGGTACGACGAGTCGTGGTCACGTGTCAGGCCTTTGAACACGTAGTCCTACCCTAGGCGAACACGTGGAACGTGCACGAGTGGTATCGTGTCGTGTGTCGTGTCCTAGACTCGCACACACACGTGTACGAGACTGTGTGTCTGTGCGTGTGTTTGTACGAGTTCGTATGGGTGTAGACACATCGTGTCTTGTTTTAGTGGACACAAATTGTCATGTTTAACACACACATGTGCACGATTGTTTACCAACCATTAATTTGATAAATTATGTTATTTTCGAAATAAAATTCCAGTTTTCCCCTATTTTATGATACTGTGCAGTATCAGCATTTTTTCTGATAATTCGAATATTTTGATTGCAAGTTCAAATGTTAATTTACATGTTTTTACATGTGTTTATATTGCTGGATATGTATTGGTATGTTGGGGTTAAATGTGTGGAGATTTACTTGGACTTGGAAGTGTTTTCGAGTGTGCTATGACACTCAAAATTGTATTGACTGAACCATTAACATGTAAACCTCTGTTAACCCACACTTTACCTACACTAATAAACCTGAAACTTGAATCTAAGTGTAAACCTATATGCATTGAAACTTGTTAATCAATAACTGAACCACTGACCTGAACACCTACTTGACGCTTCACTTGATGCATTCATATACATAGCATTGTTAACCTCTGTTGACTGAAACTGAAACCCTGTTAACCCATTTACTATTTAAACTGAACATTCAATTTCATGGCTAACATTGCATTTCCATGTTAACCTATTAACCTATTATTAACTAAAACTGAGCATAACCCTTAACCATTGCATGTAACCTAACATATGCCTGAACACTTGTCATATGTGACATTCTATATACCTTACATTTCATATTACCTTCACTATATGCATTAATGTGTTTAAACCTACTTGTAAAACTGAACATGATGCATTGATGTTTCCCCCTTGATACTATCTTACTCTCTAACTCTCTCTCTCTCTCTATATATATATATATATATATATATATATATATATATATATATATATATATATATATATTATATATATATATATATATATATATATATATATATATATATATATATATATATATATACATGTGATATATATATAATGTATGTATATATGTAGCATGTAAATTATATGTTGATATAATGTATGTAGTATTTATATATATATATATATATACATATATATATATATATATGTATATAAGGTAATTTTGAATGCATGAGTATATATTGTTCTATGGGTGTTGGATAATGTGTGCTATGTTGAGTATAGGCATATAGCCTATACAAAGCCTATGTATATTTTCCTATGTATGTGCCTATATATCATGTAAGCCTATATATGTTATATATATAACTTGTGTGCTAATGACTTGTGTGGCCTTGTGATTGTGTGTGATGCTAGGCTAGACTTGGTTAGGCTTAGTAAGAATTGTTGGGTTAGGACTTGACCTAGTTTGACTAGTGTAGTTGACTAGAGTTGACCAAGGGTTGACTTTAGTCTAGATTGACCCAAACATCATGTAGAATGCATTGTAATATTCTATATTACCATTCTGGACATGTTGTGACTTGTGTTGTTCTAAATAGGAGACAGACACCTCCTTCAGACAGTATATTTCTTTTCGAACATTCAGATAGCAGGCGAGTACATTCTCTGACCGTTTCATACCTGATAGGATTTACATTTATGCTCTAGATTACTTTACTTGATGCTGTCACGTTGTTAACATGGATTGGTACTATATGGATCCCTTCCTGAGATGTTATCCCCCTCGAGAGCATCGGGTTACAGTATGTCATTTGTGTTTCACTTTCATCATGTACTCCGGTGCTTTCACCATTCATGTGCACTCTTGTGATTCATGTACTCTTATGTTCACAGAGCCCCCATGTATACATTCATGTGCACCCATTTATGGGCCTTCATGTGATATCATGTGCAATAACATAACTTGTCTGGATCCTTGTGTATTGATTGGGATACGGGGGAGTATAAATGGTCATATGAACAATTCCAAAGTAGTATACTCATGTGCAAACTCTTAAATTACTCATGTGCAAATTCAAGCCGTTCATATGTCTATCTTGTACTCTACATCACTAGCCACTGTTAGCTCTTTGCTTATAGCAGATATTTCTTTACAGTCATCTCTTTTACTTCATATATTTTCCAGTATTTTATGTATCTTACTCTATAGCATATTTACATATTCTGTCATATTATGAACTACGTGAGATGTATTGTGCTCGCTCCTGTCCTGACTGGACCAGTTGAAAATATTACAGATGACATTGAGGAGTTATGTCCTACATACTATGGAGCAGCCTTAGACGACACCTGTGACTTGGACCTTCAGTAGGATCCATTAGCAGTAGATGATGATACCCCCATAGATTAGGCTTTATCTTATTTTTAGTTGTTATCTCATTTGGATACTCATTGTATATATCTGAGATTTTGTGATGATTGGATATTGTGGAGTTGTTATCTTAAACACTTAGATTCTCTCTCTTATTTTGTTTTTTATTGTGGATTCAGATCTTATCTATATATCTTATCATACTTTCTATCTTAGCTGTGATTGAGTTGTATATTTCGATATTGTCCTCCATTCGGAGCGTATACATTGTACAGGTACCTTATAATTGTTAGATGTATGTGACCTAGGGCAGCGTTCTACCGCCGACACTGCAGCGTAAGCTGGACGTACCCACTTTTCGTGCCCCTACACTGGCTACGGGTCGTGACAGTCGTCGCAAAGAAGTCCCAAGCAAAAATATGGAATAATCAACAGCAAAAATTAGAAGCAAATACAAGTCATGCAAAATACACTTTTATTAAAATTGAACAATGATACAATGTAGGCACGAGGCCAAATTACAAGTCTCTCAAGCTCACTTTTCTTTCATATTATAAGTCACTTTGCTCTCTCTCAATTCTTAATACAAGCTTCAAGCGACGAGTGGCAGATTTTTCGAAATGGCGATGTCTATACATTATGTCCCATATAAGTTCTGACTCCATGCGGTCGCACACCTCGAAACGCCAAGGAACTCTGTGCCTCAACGCATCCAAGCGAGCTCTACGCCATTGGACTTTTACCTATGCCTGCATATAAAAACTGTGTGGATATCAGTACTCAACTATACTGGTGGAGTGAGCTCCTCGCCCACCCATATAAAACCGATACGTTCATTTACTTCGTGCAGCTTAATCCCTTTTTGATTGTCTTTCTAGTCTTGCCTTAGGATCAATTTTAGGACAGAGACGCCTTAGCCTATACATGGCAACACGACGACATGGTCGTGCTATACTCTATTCGTGACTTCAATATATATTCGAGGCAGTGCTTCGCCAAGTGGAAACTTTTGCAAACTCGGCCGTGCCAAGAAATTTCACTTGTTTTATAAGTCTCTAGACCATTCTCGTGCTAATAACGTCAAGGGAACGACCCATGTTGGTCGTGCCAACAGACTTGATCGTGCCTTAAGATCGAGGTCGTACCTCCCAAGGATCAACCAGACTTAACCAACTTGTCTTACGGCCCTTTCTGACTTAACTCGAGACAACTCGATGACGATGCCACATTCATGCCGAAGCACGTATCCTTGATATAGCCATATCTTAGGCTCCAGAATGGTGTTGCAACCGTACAGACCTAGCCTACACCGATTTTTGGTTAGCGCTTGCTACAATTATGCCTTGTTAACCCAACTCGTAACTTGCTAGTACTCGACGCAATCAAAAGGCATACATACGGATAGCCACTCTTATGCCGATACATCTTTATGAGTGGTCACTAGCAATGTCAAGCTATCCTAGATCTTTGCATATGGTGACCATCTATGTGCGAGGTACGAGCTCCCACCGAATGACCCGCAACCTATATTGTAACAGTTTACTTCAATCGAGTCATACCGTCGATGAAGGTCGTACAATATCTGGAATTCCTCCTAGGCCGACACGAACTCGATGCCCCGGGATCATTTGAGGAATTCACCTTGCATGCAAGTTGTCCAATGACCATGCAAGACTCAACTTGATCTACCAAGTCCTTCCTTAATCATGACCATGCTTTCCAACTTTCTATCGAGACTCCCAAGTAGCGGGACCGATCTCGTAAACTTTCTTATCGAGACTCCCAAGTACCGGGACCGATCTCGTGTACTTCCTTGTCTAGACTCCCAAGTAGATTGACCGATCTTGTGTACTTTCTTATCAAGACTCCCAAGTAGCGGGACCGATCTCGTTATCTTCCTTATCAAGACTCCCAAGTAGCGGGACCAATCTCGTGATCTTCCTTATCGAGACTTCCAAGTAGCGGGATCGATCTCGGTGACAACCTGTCGTGTGAACTTCTATCCTTTGAAATCTAGGGAACGACTACTGAGTAATCTTCCATCTTAACTTGAACATAACATGTTCCTTTGTCTGTGGCATGTCTTTCCCTAAATCAACCGTGGCTCGTACATTAAACTGACTTGTTCCCTAGCAGACACTATCGCTCAAGTCACGTACTTTATATGACAAGCCTTGTTCTCGTAGGACTATGTGACTTGACAACCACAGACAACAGGGGATAGTGCTTTCTATGACTTTGATAGCCTAGCAAAACTCTTGTCTAACTTATTCGGGCAACGATTTGACGAGCAAAGGCTACGCCAAGCTTCACATCCTGGAAACATGTTGTGCACGCGTTCGACTTGAACAACCAAGCTCTTTGGGTGCCTAGACTTAAGCCACAAGCCGTGCAATATGACTTAAACCACGGGACAGGCGAAGGCTACGCCAAGCCTTGGACGACGGGACCGTGCATGCTTATTAAGCATATACGCGGGCGACACCTATGACTTAGGCTAATTTTAGCTTTGTGGCGAATACCAACTTGTCCTTCTCCCAAGACATGGGACGAAAGTTCGAGTGTCATTTTGAAAGCCATCGTGCAACGATTCTAAGTCGACCTGGGACCCTTTTTCTATGTTCTAACTCAATCCGACTCGTCGGGATTATTCCCTTAGCTATGTGGATGCGTCTCTTTTATTATCAAAACTAACTTGTGCAAGTTGAAAACATGCGATTTATTATGTGAAGGCTAAGATGAGGTAAGTTTACCGAAACTATCCCAACTGAGCGAGTCTTCGAGCAAGCTGTTGCGTGGCTAAGTCCGAGCGTCGTCGGTATTTTAATTTCTCCGATTGACTGAGCAGGACGGGGTACTACATCATACACCATTCAAAAAAAGTTTAATCCTTGAAACTAACTGAGTACATACTCATCGACTAATAACTTTATTCAACATTCTATAACTCTCGTACATACTACGCCTATGCATTTTTTCAATCTGAGCCACGCTCGCACTACCATCAATCTTTCCTTTAAAGCACGATTTCAGAATCCTCTGTTAGCCCAATGATTGCATCGTGTTTTTGAATATTGTTAATCAATTAAGTTTAACATAATGATGTCACTAATATTCATATACTCACTATCTTGTTACTACTTAAACTTAGTATTGTCCTAATTGTCCTATATTATATTGCCATCCTTGTATCGTACTGCAACATATTTTTCTCGCCTAACATGTATTTGTAAATATGCAGTAAGCATGATCAAACCAGGACATAGGCAATGAAGAATTAATGATGGACCAAAGACGGCGTCATACAAAAAGATTTCTCTAAACCGCTTAGCGACCTATCTGGGGCCTCACATCGGGGGTTCCACTGCCCGGTAATAGTTCAAAAATTTGAATTCTTGGGACAGAATTCGGGCCGAACTCTGCCTCCCAGAGTAGTATAAATAGAGCTTGAATTCTCTTATTTCAAATCATATCTCACCTTCAAATATGCAAGCTTTCTAAGCTCTACTACTCCAAGCCTCATTCTTCCATATCTCCTATGTCACACCCCGATTCGGGGAATCGCTCGCTTTGCTTCGATTCACGCCAAATCGATCGTCCTCGCTAAGGCGTGATGCCGTACAAGTCTGGAGTTGCACTTGTATAAGGCTAGAACATGCATATTTATGTCATTTCAAAACATTTGAAAATAAGCCACTGTTGCAGAAATATTGAGTAAGCGGAATAGGAAGAATAATATTCATTTTATTGATTATTGCAGTCAGAATAAAACTTTTCTCGATAATATTTAAAATGCCTTTTCGGGTACATTGATTCATGAAAAGAAGTACAACTGATAGGCTGCCATAAAATAACTTCCCGTTCCATACATCATGTCCCTTTAGTACTTTGAAATATAAGCAGCTATCTTTGAAAACTCTATAATACTTTGTGCGTCTTGAGGGAAAACAACTTGAAAGAAAACAGCAGTTCAGAAAGCTTTAATTTTGATGTGCGCCTGAGCCTTCTCCAGTAGCTGTGGAGGAGGGGTCAGCACATTATAACAATGCGCTGGTGAGCCCCATTGGCCCACTCAGCTAAACCAACATTTTATTAATGACTAGCATTTTAATACATGAGATAATTATGGGACCGACAACAGTCGAGGTAATATGATATTGTATAAAATAATATTTATTTTACCATCGGTCGAATCCCGCTGTCCTGCATAAAATTATAGGATAATAGTAGTACTTACCGCCTCTGCATAAAATATTAATTAGCGTATATTCCCACAATATAACCACTGGTGTTGTTAAACCATATAGACTCTTTTTATTCACTTGTATTTGGGACTTCACGGTAATGGGATGACAGGATAGTAGGGAGCTAACCTCTATGATGCCTCGTATTACTCATGCACCCAAAGAACTTCATTATTTTCTCCTAGGCCGAATCGGTCCTGATGCCCCGGTACCGTTCGAGGAAATTATTGCTCAATCCTTGTATACAAGTTGTCCATAGTCAGGCGAATGTGTGTCCGACTCGATAAACATTATGTGCATAGAATATTAAGTACTAGGCAACATGTTTATTCTCAATATTTCACATTCTATCATTTTAAGCATCAATTCATCTCATTTCAGTGTTCATTTCATAATAGCAATTTTAATGTTCAATAGACAAGCATCATTTCCATGTTCAATGTTCAATCGCTAGCTTTCTAGTGGTATTGACTTGTGGCATTAGCAATTTGATATCGATCAACCGATGTTGCAAGACAATTATTTAGTTGGCGTGAAGGAATAGCGAGAGGGACAATACCACCACAAAGATCCACACTCACCAAATTAGGGAATCGCAGAGAGAGAGAGAGAGGAACACTTACGCGCTTAGCCTTCCGTCATGCGTCAGTCTGCAATGGCACCAAAAGTTTGGTTAATACTCTGTCTCGTTATGTTCTCTTCTATTAGAATTCTCAAGAATGAATGCTATACAATCGATAAAAATAGGCAAGAATCAAATCATCGAAAATTATTCAGAAAAGCATCCATCAAAACCAAGCAGCAAAACATCCAGAGAAAACTCTTGAATGCATTTCAAGAGAAACCAATCCATTAGTTGGACTGGTTCTTATATACTTGTCCATGATCGATTCAGTACCGACGGTAAGTTTTCCCAATACTCCGTTCCGACCGAGTTAACCAAGCCACAAGCCTTACATAGTGAACCGCTAGGAGCGGGGCACTACATCCTAAGCCACAACTCTCCTTAGCCCAAGGTGCTCAGTACGATATCAGCTAGAAGTTGTGTGCAAGAGTGAAAGAAAAGTCACTTGGATAATTCCAAGTTTCGCCACCTGCGAATCTATAAGAAGTTGGCGTGCTCTTCTGAGTAAAGGCACGTGGTTGTACGCTATTTCACAAATAGTGAATTTCAATCCTGAGCTAGAGTTCTCAGGCCTGGACTAGTTCTCCACGAGGAAAACTAGGTTATATCGCTGTGTTTGCGTATGCTCTTCTGATCTTGATTTACTTCTGCATTTCTCTCTGATTTATTTACTATCTTGATAGTTGTTTTGTGGAGTTGATATAGAGTTAATTTTTATTTTGTGATTATCGACACAAACTCTATTCACCCCCTCTAGAGTTGTCTACACGTTATTTCAATTGGTATCAGAGCACGGACATTATTGTTAGGCTTAACCTCCTTAGAGTAGATCCTTGTTTATTTGTGTATGGCATCGAATTCCTCTTCCTCAGATAAAGAGGGTTTTACTTCTAGTAGCATGGACAATCATGTTTCTTCCAAATGCAAGAAATACTCTAAGTGAAAAGCCATGGCTAACCAATCCTTAAAGATTGGTAAGGATTTTCATTCTCCAAATGAAGAACTTTTAGAAAAGGTTATTCATTTAGAAGAATCTAATGAGGCTTTGAGAAATGAAAACAATGATTTATTATCTAGACTTAATTCTCAAAACTCATCTTGTATTTCTTTAAAGAGTTTGAATGACTATAATTTTGAGAATCAAATATCTTTCCTCATCTATAGAAGATCTTAAAAGGCAAACACATGAGCTAAATCATTTTCATGAATCTTCTATTGGATCTTTGAAGAAATAAAATGATGATTTTATTTCTAGAATTATTTTATTTGAAAAAGAGAATTATGGTTTAAATGCTAAATTTGATTCTCTTACATGTTTGCCTAATGATTTTCTATTAGAACATGATATTCTTAAGACCAAATTCATGCATGCTCACTCTAGAGATATTCATCATTCCTGTATGTCACATGTTCATAATCATGCTTATTTCGATACATATGCACACACTAGTATTAGGTGCTTTTATTGCTCTCGTATTGGACACATGAGTGTAACGTGTCCTATTCGTAGGAGTTTTTCTACCAATGCTAGAGAAAATAGTATATGGGTCCCTAAAGCTAACAAATGTGGATCCAAGTTTATTTGGATACCAAAGTCTTCTCCTAATATTGTAGGTGGAGCTTCTTGTATCGGGATATAGCACCGAGGAGCATGTTGGTGGTTGCAAAGCTCAAAGGTCATCTTCTAATTAATTGCACCAACACAAGTGTGGCCACTAGAGCCACTTTGGTAACATGTTAAACAATTCTCTTTAAATGGTTTAGATTTGTAGAATCTAGCATGTTTCTCTTGATATCTTGCTACTAGCTTACATTGATATCCTTTAGTTGCTTATTATATAAATCAATGTGAGATACAATACTGGCATGCTTAGTTAATTTTCTTATTATTTCTTTTATCTAGCATGACTAGTTACTTAGCTTAAATGATTAGTTCATACTATGTAGTTTATCACTCATTTTCTATTAGTAGTGACACATTTATGATCGTTATTCCTAATCCTTATTTATAAAGCATGCATATCACACTAGTCCATAGGACCTTGGTTTTAATTTGAGTTAATATGTTTTTAACTCTCCATCTTTAAAAGTTTTGAGATAATTACTTCTTGCCGATTTGTATTTAATATGTCATATTTATCTTAATCGGTATTTGTGAATATATGCGTTTAGCACAAGCTTCTTATACTTCCATAGCACAAGCTTCTTATACTTCTATTTTAACCTATTTTTACGTGCTTTTGAATTTGAGATAGTTTTTGAAACATTCATTATGGATACATGACTATATTCATTAAATCTCCATTTACATGTAGATCGTGTATTTCTTATATCGATATCTATTTTTGTATAAATATCTTTTTGTGGGCATATGAGTTAACCTCAAATTTCATATTATTTTGAAGTGTATCTATTCATACTTGTGCTTACCTCATACTTTAGCTATTGATTCTTTTGACCAAATTTGTGCATCTCTTCTTGAATCAATTAGCTTCTTCCTTAAAGTCTTCTTTTGATGACATCTTCTTGGCCTTTTTTGGGTTGACTTTATGGATACATGTCTTTTACTTGATTCTTGATTATTTTCATGTATGCCAATTTTATATATATATATATATATATATATATATATATAGTTTTATCAATTTGATTCCAACTGTTGATATTTATTTATTCAACACCTTTAAGTTGGAATGTTGAGAGAAAATGTTTATTAGTGTCTTGTTCATGACTTTTATGGAAGTTCTTTTAAGGATTACATGGTTTTGTGCTTTACCTTGTTAAAATTACTGTACTTATTAGTGCACATTTTGAGTATGTATCTTCTATATATTTATCTCCATAAGTGCAATATGGAAATATTTGTTTTGAAAATATTCTTAGCAAATTTTGATGATCATTCTTTCATTATTATTTAGGTATTTACCTTTCTTATACTTAGGATTTTTGGATTTTGATGTTGTTTGATGATACTGCATATATTTCTTTAAATTTAAGTTCTTAAAAGTAAAGAACATTTTGGGAACAAACCGAAAGGGTCCTTTTGTCATACGGGTGTAAATAGCCTGAAGCGACACAGTGTACTAGTCTTCGGACTACCGCTAGCTGGGAACCGGCCCTTATATCTAACCCAAAGTGATCAATACTTTATAGACTTAAGATTTATTAAGGTCTACTTGCAACCATTATCTAGTTCTGGATCCAATGTACTATATCTGGTCCCCTAAGTTCCAAAATAATCATTGTATCTAGCCTTATATTTTGAGCTATAAATATTTTATTATTATTGCCCAATGATGTTTTTGTAGCACTTGAGAATACATGTAATTGATATATCACACTTCTCATGTCCTTAGCTACTATGGTTTGAGCTTATGTGTTGAGATTTTCTATTTCTAGAGAATACAATTATTTCATAATGGCTATAATATTTTGGTTTCATGAATATCTTTTTAGCCTCATTTTGAGAAGAGCATAATTCCTTTTATTTAAGTTATCCTCTTGCTCTTATCCTTGCTCAACAAAGAGTATATAAATCATTTTGATCATTCTAAATATATTACCCTTATTGTGAACTCTATGCTTAAGCATGTATTTTTAGTGTTAGTGACTTAAGATTTAATAAGCACATTTATCATGTTAATGGCCTACCTCATTAAATCTTAATTAGTTATGTAGCTTACTTATTTACATTGTATTGATTAAGCTACATAATTTTTGTTCACTTTCACTTATCTAGCTATCTTCTTGAATTTCAATCTATATGTGATATGCTAGTTTACAAAAACAAGATTTATGAATTCTCTTGATGAGATTTGTATTCTATTTTAGATACATATGTTTTGTCTCTAAATTAGTTTGACAATTTTTTTAATCTTGTTTCCATTGAGGTTTGTGATTCATCGCTTTAACTTCCTTCCATACTAGTCATTGGTAAATATCTCTTAAATTTCTCTCATCTTTGAATCATAATTTTATCATATTATCATATTACATCTCTTTAGATTAAATCTGTAATAATTTAAATAAGATTGACTCTTTCCCTATTTTCTATTGATTTGTAAGATTTTATTATAAATATGGATTTAGAATTTTCTCTTGATGAAATTCGTTAGATCATGTTTACTTTTATTGATAAATGATCATAATGGTTGAGTAGTCCTATATTATCTAATTATGTGGTTATCAAGTTAATTTATTACTCTAATTTGACTACTCATGGATTATCACATATGCTCTTTGCTATTTAAACTTCGTTATTTTCTCATTTAGTATTAGCAAGGTTGGATTATTACCAGTTGATGGATACATATGTGGTAAAACATACATAGTCCATGTAAAGCAATAAATTGGTGATCATTTCATAATTAGATAATCATGGATATGATATTTGAGTTTTATTTTTTTTTATTTTTGAGCTATATTTTGACTTTCATCATGATTGATTTAATTGACTTTATTCCTTTTTATGATGACATTTTTCTCAAAATGTAACATGCATTGATCTATCATATTTAAATATAGATTCTTCAATATATGTGAGTGTATGTCATCATTTGTTTACATGTGCTAAATTAAATATTTTTTGGATTTCTTATCTTTAGTAACTATTAGTGGATATATCTTTTTGACTAATGATGATATTATTCGTTCTATGACATTTTTATAGCCTTATATGCATTGAGCAAGGGGGAGAAATCAATAATTGATTTACCCCTAGATCTTGAAGTTATCATT